>JANSJX010000159.1:0-62270 GCA_026168455.1 Theocolax elegans
CACCTATAGCCCGCCTAGCACCTACTCCGATCCCCCGCGACTAGGGATTCTCTCTCTCACTCCCACTCGCGGGCGCAATCGGAGAGAGCCGATGATGATCGGCTCTCGCAAAGTCTTTCCCGTTCGCTATTCGGGGGGGATTCTCGCTGCCCGCGATCCGCGGCGCAAGCTACTCTCCTCCCTACTTTGCCGCTCCCATACAAGCTAGGCAAAGTTCTCCCGTCAAGCTTGCGATCGAGAGAGACCGATCTCGGTGAGATCGGGCGCTTCCGGCTAAACACGGTCGCGCGCGAACTCTCTCTCGATATACCGGTGTATACCTCTCCTCGGATACCCGAGCAAGAGGGGGAATACTCCGGTATAGAGACGCGTCTCACACGCCGTCTCTCGCGCTCTCTCTCTCTCTCACTCTAACTCTTTAACTCACTCTCTCTCTCTCTCTCTCTCTCTCTCTCTCTTTACCCGCTCCGTTTCGCCGCGACACTGCTCGCGCGCGAAAAGATGGCCGACAAATTTTCTTTAATTTAAATTCGGTGAGGGCGAAACCGAACGTCCTGTCACGGTCGCCATTTGTAACGTGGTATTCGCGCACCCGATCTAATTTAATTAATTTTAATAATTACAATTAATCGTTGGGCCGCGTTGCCCAATACCGCGTACACAATTAATTTATTTATCCGAACTGCGGGCTGTCGCCAGGAACGCGAGTTCGCTGGGACGTACGGTATGGAGGATTCGGGCGATCCTCCTTGCCTCGACACGATTACTTTAAATTAATAGGATGTCGGCGGGAGCGGGGAGAACAATAACAAACTCAATTAATTAAAATTAATAAAACATTTATTTTAAATAATCTAATTAACAAAATGGCCATCCAGGCCGTGTGCCGCGACAATGTTACTTCGCGCGGGCGGAAGTATCGGAAGTCAACCGGATCGAGACCCTCGCCTGCGGTTGACTTGCCGATCTCCGCTATTCGGGTACCGGCGTACCCGAATACACTCCCGATGTACACACTCTCATACACTCGGGGAAAGGGGGGAACGCACGGTAATATAAGCACAACTTACCGGGGTGCGCCCCGTGGATGGCCCAGCCGATCCGTGTCCCTTTGTCCTCCTGGGCAACGGAGGACGACGTCGGCTGCGGTGTCCAAAAGGCGGCCCTGTACCGCGGCGAGTGTCCCGCGAACCGCGTCCACACTCACACACTTACTTCCCGTCCTTTTGTGTACACCAGATATCACTCGCGGCTCACCTCGCGATGATAACCCGGAACTCGACGGCTCTGCGCCTCACGCGCCTTTTCTCAGCCGGAAAACTCTCGATCGGTCCGGTTATAGTTTGTCCGCCTCGAGCGGCGGATCGGGACATACTACTTAGGCAATCGCCTAATTTCGAAAAAGGGATGAGAGTGGGGAACACACACACACTCGCGCTCTCATCCCTACGTACCATTGCGCGCGTAATTGTACACTTCGATCGACGTAAACAAATGTCGTCGGTTGGCCTTGACATACCAAAGGCTCCGACGACTTACATTTAACAGAATTTAAATGCTTCGTTTGCCGCGAAAAGATTGTGTGACGATTTCCGTCACAACAGATTCTATTAAATACCAAAATTTTTAAATATGCATTATAAAAACCATCACTTTGAAATAATACTACATTCACATACAAATTAAAACCATATATAACACAAAGACAGTATTATATACCACTTTATAAACAATGTTATCACCGCCATTAAAGAAAAATATAATTTATGAGAGTATATAACATGCTTATATTTTATGTATTCTGTAAACACATTATATTACATCAATTTATTTAAAATTACGATACCCCCCCCAAATGGAAATTATTTTATGTGTGTGCATTTTAAATATATTAAATATATGGACATATTTCACTTTCTTTCTGAACACACGCACACACACCTTCTTTATAATAACCTATAATGATTATTTTACACAGACACAATATATATATATACTTATTTTTTACTCTTTGTCATATTTATTTTCTTTCTGTATTTGATTCTATCATTATTAGCGTCAAAATTTAACAGTATACTTTTCTTTCCTTAACTTACACTGTTACAGAGCCCTTATTATGTTACTATTAAATGGATCATGCATTGAAAAAATATATGATTCTTGAAATGTATACCTTACCAGCACATCCTCGCCGTAAGAGTCGAATACAATATTCATATGTTGGCTAGCGCTAGAAGAATAAATATATTTTACGGAGCGTGTGTTACAACTATACACGAAAAATCTAAATGACTTCAGTACAACATGTCTTGGTCTGCAGAAACGACATCAGGTTTCATCAAATACACTATCCAAGAGCCTAACTCTCATCCAATAATGTATAAATAGTTATTAAAATTATCAAATAAAACGAAAACATTGGAAAGTCGACACAAAATATATGGAGTTCTCACATCTTTTCAACTCGTCTACGCGAGATCAAGATTCGAGATGCCTTTTTGAAACGATTGCTCGCTCATATACTATAAAGGGCCCTTGCAATAATGATGAAAATGGAGTCGAAATCTCACGAATGATTGACATTTGACGGATTCTTTGAATGTCACGAAATAATTGATAGTCATTAGATGATCAAGTTTTCAGTTGAACTTTATTTTCAGTTCTGTCTTTGATGTTTTTTTTAATCTATAACCTCTTTTAAAAAACCAAAATATTGGAAAGTCGACACAAAATATATCGAGTTCTCACACTCTTTTCAATCGTCTGTACAATAGTAGTTACATGTAATTTTAAAGAAATTTTGATTAATTTTAAAACTTTGGTAGTTAACTATCATATTTTGTTTATTTCTCAATTTTTTTTTACAAAAACGACATCTCAGTCACCACATTAATTATACCATAATCCTCTTCGCAATGCGCAAATTATCATTGTTGGTGTTAAGGGTAGAGTACGGTTATAAAAATATTTTTGTAATTTTTATAAAATATTATGTGAAATGTCATGTTTATAAAATATATTATAAAAAATATTCTTTTTTGATGATTTTTAACACATTCATTAAGTAAAATATTAAAATATTATCAAAAATAGGCTTAAAACAGGTGCAAATACAAAACACTCCTTGCAGGATAAAAGTTGTCGAAGGGCTTTAATCCAAGAAAATTTAAATTTATATGCATATAAACTTCAACTTTACATAGCGAATTTGGTGTATCTATAAAAATGCAATTTCTGCCTTGATAAATCCAATTGGTTTACTAATTATTTAAAAAATGTTTTTCATTTAAAAAATGAACATAAAAATGTCACATTTAACTTTAAAGAAAAAAGGCTGTGTAACTATTTTACATATACTCATCTAAAATAAGCACGATCAAAATACAACCGAGTGAGCGTTAGCGAGCGAGGTATCTGTTGCTAGTAAAATTATTAATCGCTATCGCATGTGTGAAGATTGTGGCGAATATTTAGGTGCGTGGAATGTGCAAATAACGAGATGTTCTAATTGTAATAGTACAAATATCAACGGTCTTTTTGTTGAGTACAATTTACATTCAGCATTAAAAGATGCATTTGAATGTAGAAATTTAAAAAATCTAATGGATGATTTCGATAAACATTGTAATGCAGAAGAAGAGTTTATAACTGACATTACAACTGGTACAAAATACAAGTATTTTAAACAAAAAATTATAAATCAAAAGTTCGATGTATGTTTGCTATGGAATACGGACGGTCTGCCAATCGCTCAAAGTTCTAATGGACAAGTGTGGTTAATTCAAGCCCAAGTTATAAATATACCTCCACAACACCGCAGAAATTATCAATATGTGTGTGGCATTTATTACAGTAACGTTAAAAAGCCTAATATGACAACATTTTTATATCCATTCGTTCGAAGATTACAAAATTTATTTGAAGAAGGCATTTATTGGTCCGATGGAAGTAACAGGTATCACAGCAAAGTAATCGCACCAATTGCTACAATTGATGCACCTGCTAGAGCCACTGTTCAAAACGTGATGCAGTACAACGGGGAATACGGCTGTTCATTTTGTGAGCATAAAGGTGAAACTTGCCAAACAGGAGCAGGCCATAACAGAGTCTATTGTCCGATTTCAAACTGCGACGAGAAACTGAGAACAAAAGAAAGTATGTATATTTATGCTCAAACTGCAATAAATGAAGGTTTGTATCATGTACGTGGGGTAAAAGGTCCTTCAGTTACAGCTTTAATACCTTGCTTTGATGTCGCCGAATCATTCGTGCCTGATTATATGCACTGCGATCTCTTAGGCATTTGGCGTATGTTACTTGATTATGGTTCAATTCAAAATATAAACATTTACCATTTTACATAAAAAAAAAGAGACCGTGATGAAATTGATCGAGATTTGGAAGAAATTTATCCACCTGATTATGTCACAAGAATGCCAAGAAAAATAAAACATATAAACTACTGGAAAGCTTCTGAACTAAGAGAAAGCTTATTAAATTATTTCCCTGTTTTGTTAAATAGAAGATTAAATAAAAAATATTATGAAAATTATTTAATATTAGTATATGCAACGAGATTAATATTAAACCACAAGATTCATAACACCTCTGTAGAATTAGCTGATTGCTTGTTTCGCTTGTTCGTAGTTCAAGTAAAGGAGCTTTACGGTCTTGAAAAATGCTCTTTTAATGTGCATCAAGCTACACACATGGCAAGATATGTTGAATTTTGGGGTCCAGCTTATTGTTGGTCGACGTTTCCTTTCGAAGATGGAAATGGCTTCATTAAAAGATTGGTTCACGGGGTCAATAAAATTGATATTGAAATATCAAACACCTTAAAAATATTAAATGCTTACCAAATATTAAAATTTAAATTAGGTGCGAATAATCAAATGAACGCAGATTTAAGTTGTCAAGTTATGGGAAAATCTCATTATAATTTATTAATTAATGACGACGAGTTGCATGTAATTGAACAGTTTTGCGATATAAACAACACTGATTTTATAAACTTCGAAATATTTGCCAAAATAAAGTTGTGTAATAACATAATTACCTCAAAGTTATATAGGCAAACAAAAAGAGAAAACTTTTATATACATTTCCGTGACGCTAAATTTGGTTATATTTTGTATTTCTTACGACAAAATCAAAATATATATGCTTTAGTTCGTTTATTAGTTGAAGATACGCAATTCACTAAAATTAATATACCTTCTTTAAAGATAGATTTTTCGGAATATTTAATACCGTTTCGCGAAACTTACTGTATACTAATTATATCAGTAGATGATATAAAAGGAAAACTTATGCGTGTAAAAAATTATTTATGTGTACCTGCTAATATGTACGAAAAAAAGTAAATACATATTATTTATAAAAGATAATGTATAAAATGTAAATGATTATATAATGTATTCATATAATCAACTTTAAAAAATGTTGTAAAAATAAAAATTTGTTAATAGGTAAGGGTCCCTATTCGTAAGTGTTTTATTACGAATATTTGTTATATAATCTGATATACAATGGATTTTATGTAACTTCTGCTCAAAAAATATATATTTCTTATAGAACCATTTCAGTTTAAAAAAAATATACAAATTGTATACGTAGTCTATGATATAATTTTTATATAAACTTTATAAATTATTTCCACTTGGGTGACTCCAAGGAAACGACCGATGGCACTTGATTTTATTTTACAGTTTAAAATATCTATTTCTGTATCCCCTGGTAAAGTTCTTTTATTATTTATATGTAGAAATACAGTTTTTTTCTGGTTTAAAAAACAGCCTATTGTCAATTAAATTTTTGTTCATAATATCAACTGCTTTCAATACTAACATTTTTGATTTATTTGCTGAGTCAAAGCTACAGTATGCCGCTATATCGTCAGCGAATTGGGAAACAGTTACGCTTTTAGGAATGCCCGCAGTGATATTTTTGACATATATCAAGTATAGGCGTGGACTGAGTACACCTCTGAGTAAGAGCGTATTCGGCTTTTAACGTGAATTCCATGTTATTATCGGTACATGAACGGCCTTTTCTAAATCCTGATTGGCTCTTTGGTAGAACATCATAATATTCACAATACCACTGTAAACGGATTTTGATGAAAGATTCAAAAAGTTTGCCTAAGCTTGAAGTTAACAATATTGGTCTAACACCATTGTTGTTTGATTTTTCAATAAAAAGAACAAATGATTTTTTCCTTGCTTCTGGATATATATTTTTTCTTTATACATTTCGTTGAAAATGTCTAATAGAAGGAGCTTGTATTTAATTGGTAGATTTTTTATAGTTTCATAGTCTATACCATCAAGACCATCTGCTGACTTATTTTTTTTATCTTCTAGAACCGAATTAAATTCAGTAAAATCAAACGGAGTGTCAAAAAATTGATTTACATTACATGTAGGCATAAATTCAGGATTATTTTCGCAGGAGGGAGGACATATTCTATCAAGTGTATTTTTAATATCGTCTTTGTTTTGCAAATTTTTTGTAACATTTTTGTGTTGAATTTTAGTCCATTTGCTCTTGAAAATTTTGCACTTGTTCCAAACATACGAATGACTAGTACGGAAATTAATAGATTTGCCAAACTTTTTGAAACTTTCTTTCTTTTTATGTTTAAACGTTTTAACTAATATACAGTTACTTTTATTATACGATCTGTAACTGATTTACTAAAACACGTTTTTCTATAAGCCGCTTTGCGTAGCCTTCTTAGTTTACTACATTCTTCGTCCCACCAAGGTACTGGATTTTTGTGTTTAGATGCATTAATATATTTTTTAGTTGGAGTACTTTTTTTATGACAGTCTATAATTATTTCGTATTTTTATCAGCAGAAGAATTAACAAAATCATATTTTAAGAATGTTGAAAAGGTTAGACTGAGTCTTTCTGTAAAAATATTCTAATTTGTACGCGTTGATTTTATTTTGAATGATTTTTTTTTATAAATGTTTTTGTCGAGTTCTATAGAGCAAAATATAGGGTGATGATCAGAGCCCATGGTATCTTCCGAAATTAATGTATTTATATTTGAAGCTAAATTTAATGTTGATAAGACAAGATTTAAATTGGTTTTAGTGCCATCGGACGGGTCATCGCGTGTAAAAGTATCTGAATTATGTGTAAATAGATTATAGTTATTAATACTGTTTGCTAAAAATTCTCCATTTTTATCAGTTTTGTGACAATTCCAAATATAGTTATGTGCGTTAAAGTCACCTATTATTAATGTAGGAAAATTTGTATCAATATTTGCAAATATTGAATCAAAACTTTGTTGATTATTAATACCAGGAGCTCTGTAACACACAATTATTTCTATATTAGGTATAGTATCGGTTAAACGAATCTTACAAAGTTCAATTAACTGGTAGCTATAGATTCTTTAACCATTATCAATATTCCTCCTCATCTTTAGTTTGGTCGGTTTTTCTTTAGCTGTTTAAACTCTGGGGCAAATGTTGATTCAAAGACACTTTTTTTATTTCTGTGCATATTTTTATTTAGATTTATATTGTCGCTTTTGTCACTTAACCAAGATTCAACACACAGAAAAATGTCTATATTTTTAAGTAAAACTGGAAGTTCTTTTACACGTTTTTTAATACTGCGTGCATTCCAAAATAAAATGCGAAGTGATTTAGAATTTGAATCATTTTCTTCTATATCCATTATTTAGCTTAATTTAAATGTCTAAATTTCAGTTTCAAATTCGCTATTACTCACAATAATTTCTTCTTCAAAAATTATGCGTTGACAAATTATTTTTTGTTCTCGTAAGTTTACGTTTGACTGCTGGAGAATTTATGAATTTGTGAATTTTATCAATACAATTTATAACATCCGATTTATTTTTAGCTAATTTTTCAGATTCTTCAAACGTAGTTGCACTAGAATACGAATTTTTTACAAAATTTACAAAACTATCGTAGCTAAAACCAAAATTACTTTCTTCTTTTTTAAATTCAGGTTCGCATGGTTTTAAGGCTTCTTCTATTTCCAACATCTTTTTCTGGTATGTTTCTCCATTTTTTGCTTTTTGTTTTCTTTGCGATCCACTTTAATAATTTTTTTACCGTTTGTATGGTTGATATGTGAATTGTGTGTAGACGAAGCGGTTGAAAACTAGAAACCGGGCGAAGTCTTTTGAAACCAGTTTTCAAATCTAAACGTCATGTTTGGGTGTAATTGTATTGTCGAAGGAATCAGTTAGGCCGATGTTATTAATTACTTGGCTAGCACTGTCGTACTCAGTTATGTCATCAATGTTTGTATACACTGTCGAGATTGCCACTTCTGATTGTGTGGTATGCGAATTTTCTTGATGCTCTTCAAGTAGGCTTGGACAATACTCACGTCTATGGCCTTCTAATTTACAGTTAAAGCATGTCATTTTATACGGACTAGCATAAATATAGTAGTCTTTATTGTTGTATCGAATTTTAAATGAAGATGGAACTTTTATAATGTCTTCCTGATTAACATAAACTTGTCTTCTAGAACTTAGAAAATGTTTATATCTGTCATCTTGTACACTAGCTTTTAACATTGCTATTGGTGATTTTTTAGTAACTTGAATTTGTTCAAAAAGATTTTCCAAAGCTGATTTTGGAATTTTTGGTGCAATATTAGAGAAAATTACTTTTTTGGCATTTGCAACTAGTGGCATAATTGGTACTTCCCTGTTGAAAAAACTTTACATGTTAATTTTCAGTATATTTTCAAATACAAAGAATATTCTTCCTCCAAGGACAAAACAGATCTGGAAAATAAATAATTTTAATTCAATTTGAATGTGCTCTAAATTATAAAACTAATTAATAGCAATAATTAATAGCTCTGAGTGAGTAATATTTTACGTATACTCATATATATATACACTATGCTCTTGTTAAAAAGTAATTCAATTACTATATTCTTGTAATATAAGTTTTTCTTTTTAATTATTGAAATATGGAAAAATATTAACCTAACTTGTAAAAAAAATATTCAAAGTTTATACTACGTCTATGTTTAAGTTAATTAGTAATGTTTATAAGATAACAGCCAAACTCTAGACAGTTGCATGTAATCTTAATTTTGAATTATTTAGTTTAAATATTTTTTATTGTTAATCTTCATGTATGTAAAGGTAAAGGTTTTTTATTATAAAGCTACTAATAAAAATCAAAGAACTATTAAATTTACTTTATATAAAGTTATCCAAAATAATAATTCTTATACGATTCACTGATTCAAGTAAACTCTGTAAAATACTTCAGAATGTGTAACGGCATTAATATGTATTCTTTCACAGGGTTGCAAAAATTGTAATTACTAGAAAATTTAATTAGTAATTACTTTTTGGCTTAATACTTAAACTCCATATTAATTCGAAATTACTTTTCTACTGAGTAATTAAACTTTATTTTAATTATTAATTACTTTTGTACTTAGTAATTAAACTTTTTTTTAATTAATAATTACTTTGGGACTGAGTAATTAAACTTTATTTTAATTATTAATTACTTTTGTACTGAGTACTTAATTAAACTTTTTTTTAATTAATAATTACTTATGTACTGAGTAATTAAACTTTATTTTAATTATTAATTACTTATGTACTTAGTAATTAAACTTTTTTTTAATTAATAATTACTTTAGGACTGAGTAATTAAACTTTTTTTTAATTATTAATTACTTTTTGACTGAGTAATTAAACTATTTATTAATTAATAAATACTTTAGGACTGAGTAATTAAACCTTATTTAAATTAATAATTACATTTGAAATGAACTGTCCAGAAGCGTGGCAATCGAAAATAACCTCTCTACTGGAGCGGATAATGGTAAAGCAGTATTAAATTTTAAGAATAACTCAAAAACTGATGGGTAATCCTTACTCAGTGCAAAAGTAATTATTAATTAAAAAAAAGTTTAATTACTCAGTAGAAAAGTAATTAAGAATTAAAAAAAAGTTTAATTACTAAGTACAAAAGTAATTAATAATTAAAATAAAGTTTAATTACTTAGTACATAAGTAATTAAGAATTAAAATTAAGTTTAATTACTCAGTACAAAAGTAATTAATAATTAAAATAAAGTTTAATTACTCAGTCCCAAAGTAATTATTAATTAAAAAAAAGTTTAATTAATCAGTATAAAAGTAATTAATAATTAAAAAAAAGTATAATTACTCAGTACAAAAGTAATTACTAAGTAATGTAGGTATTGAATTAGAAAAGTAATTAAATATTTGCAACCCTGTTCTTTCATTAGTATACTCTTGTATAAAAGTTTATTCTTCATTATTTTTTAAAATAAAAAAAATATTAACCGAACTTTTAGAATAAATATTTCAATATCCAATATTCCTATATGTATATTTAACTACTTCAGTAATGGTTATAGAAATAACTGTCAGACTCAAGTGCCACTTGCAGATATTCTTAGTTTTGTTAATTAATTATAAATGCTATTCATTGCTATTTTTCATGAAAGTATAGAACGAATTTGTCTACAGTAAGCTACTAATAAACAACAGAGAAATATTAAAAGTAATTTTAAATAAACTTATCCAGTATAATAATTCTTATATGACGACTGATGCAAGTAAACTTTGTAAAATATTTGTATACATTTGTATGTATTCTTTAATTAGTATACATTTGTTAGATAAGTTTTGCTTCGTTATTCTTCAAAAAGTTAAATATAGTAACCTGACTATTAGAAAAAATATTTCAATTATACAATATTTCTATGTATTCTTAGTTTTGTACCCATTAGTTTCAAATGTTTTTCATTAATATTCTTCATGCATATAATGATAGAAGTTTTTATTACAAACTACTAATAAACATCAAAGAAATATTAAATATTTCTATATTTAAGTGATTTATTAATGAATATAGAAATAACTGTCAGACTCGAGTGACACTTGCAGGTATTCTTAATTTTGTGCCCTTTAATTATAAATATTTTTCAATGTTATTCTTCATGAAAGTATATAGATAGTGGTTTTCTACGTCAGTAAGCTAGTAATAAATACCAACCCAGACGGAAATTTATTTTTCCAGAAAGAGCTAAGAAAAGCTAATAAATTTTATAATCAATTTATAATATGCAGATTTTGGACTCTGTTAATAGTTAGTAAGAATTTATAACTTTTATTAGCTTTTCTTAGCTTTTACTAGATTTTATTAGCTTTTAGGTTTTTTTCAAAAGCAAAAGAAATGTGCGAGTTTAAAAAAGCTAATAACTACTAATAACTTTTTTAAATTATTATATACAGTAAATAAGTATTTGGAATTTTTATGAATATTTACCAACAGCAATCTTTTATTAATAGCTTTTGTTTTTTTGCATACATCACTTAGAAACAGCTAAAAACAGTTAAATATAGGAAAATGCAACAGTTACTATTAGTGTCATTTTATCGTTATTCACGATATTTTCGAAATACAAAAATCTAATAAAACCTAATAAAGCTTAGAAATATTTACGAAATTTTAAAAACAACTAATAAAATCTTATAAACATTACCAAATTTTTTAAACTATTACTAGAGTCCAAAATCCGCACTTTATAAAATGTTATGAAAATCTAATAAAAGCTAATAACTTTTATTAAGTATTTATAAACATTATTCGCATATGATTATTTCCGCTAGGGAAAGAAATATTAAATTTAATTTTCAATAAAGTAATCCAATTTTGTTAATTTTTTATATGATTCGATGATTCATCTTAACATTTAAAATAATTCAGAATTTGTTACGGAATTAGTATGTATTCTTTATTTAGCATTTTCTTGTAATAAAGTTTATACTCCATTATTTTTCTGATATGAAAACATATTAACCTATTTGTAGAAAAAATATTTCAATTGTACAATATTTCTATGTGTTCTTAGTAACACCAAAGCCACTTGAGAAATACAAATTTCGCGCCAAAAATGTAATCGACTATTCCGTGTTTATTGTAATACTAAACCGCTCATTTATGTGACAATACTGATTAAATCCTATAAACGAACCACATAGTTTGCTTCACAATATTAGAATATACCGGTAGATTCGGATAAATAATGCTCGACTTTATAGTGAAATGTCCTATTCAACCCTATAAATTGCAATTATGAAAAATCATTAATTATTTGAAATCCAGATACATGCCTATTCGTTGTAAATAGAAAATACAGCAATACCTCATAAAATACGATAAACGATTCAATAGCGGTTGCTTCTACGACAGGCGTAACCGATAAGATCCTGTAATCAAACCGCTCATTTATGTGATAATCCACATTATATTAAAATTTTATACTGTCAAAATGACGATTTAAGTATAAATTATGTTATATTTTTTTAAATAGTTTGTGAAAATTAATTTTTTTTTAATTCAATATGATCGCGGCACCCAAAGGAATAATTAGACATAGTGTTTGACTTTTTATAGGTATTTAATTAATTTTTTAATGGTTTTAAAGTTTAAGTCTGAGCGTACGTCCGTACAGGCAGACTTTTTATTTTTTAACTCTTCTTATCTCTCTTGAATTTTCGAAAAAATGAATTTTTTTTAATGAAAGTTATCGCGGAACCACACGGATTAATTAGAATAATGCTTAACTTTTTTATAAAAAAACCTCGATTATTTATTTGTTTATCTCGATCAGTTATAAGTGAAGGTAACATGAAGGACTGGACATCATCAACAGGAAGGGAATATTTTTTTTTTAATTTCGTAATGTTTGTTCCAGTAGATGATGCCGCGATGATCTGGAGGTAACATAAGGGACCTGGACATCATCTACAGGAAGAAATTAATTTTTTTTTTAATTTCGTAATGTGCGTTCCAGTAGATAATAATAAAAATAATAATAAATAGTAATAAAATAATATAAATAACATAAATACCATAAATACTATAAATACCATAATACATAATAATATAAACTACCTAATATATAAATAAAATATAATTATATATGTATGATCAATATTTAATTATTTGGTTGAGTTTTTATATAAATTAGTTATATATATAGACAAAGATTATTAAAATATTTATACTATATTTATTTATTTTATAAAATTTATAAAATAAAGTTTTACAATATTTAATATGTAATGTTATAATTAATCTTACGTATATAGCAAATTTTAATATCAAAATAACAAAAGTTCTTACATCATATATATTGAAATGTATATACTACATATATTAAAATTTGTATAATAAGTATTGTAGAAATATTTTATATACGTGTATACGTTCATTTCTTTTTCAGTATTCAATTGTTTTGAGACGACTTTTTAATTTAAGGCTATTCTAATTACTCCATTCGTCCAATAGGTGGCGTGTATAAAATTTTCTATTTTTCCAGTTCTTCTCGCAAATGCTCAAAAATGTGTCAACTATTATATAAGAAACAACAAGATATGTAATTATTATGCGAAAATATATCTTCCGTTCAGCGTATTGCAATGATAGCGATTGAAATAATATTTAAGTTTGTGACTAATATGTGTCATGAATAAATATATGCGAGTGAATAAAAATTGCGATCAACTGCGTAAGAATAGTATATAATTAAATCTCCAAATATTAAATGTTTCTGTAGTACTTAATTGACAAAAAGAATTCCCCCAATATATAAATAATATAATAAAAAATATAAAATAAAATATAATTCATTTTTACTTCCTTAAATTCGCATTTAAAAAATACAAGATTGAATAATAAAATTTGCTGACTTATATAATAAAAATTACTATATTGAATATCAAAAATTACGATATTGGGTATTAAAAGACATTATATCTAAATTTTACTATATAATATAACAAAAATTATTATATTGCTGAGATGTCACACTTTTCCTATACAATATAGTAATTTTTAATATAGATTATTTTAATATTTATTATAATATATTTCTCAGTGTATAAAAAGTGCTATTACCAAATTACCAATAACACACAAATTAATAAATACTGCTAAATAAATAAAACAATTATTTGCAAAGGATGTATACATATCACATGACAATAAAAAATCAATAATAATTCCTTTATGAAAAGTGCTATTGCAATAATAATTAAACTCTATTTCATACAAAAATAATTATTTTTATAGATATTTTCTATTTTTTTAATATTATCATTTTAATTCATCGTATAATAATAATAAATTCATTAATTATTATACATATGATAATAAATCTATATGGATACAATTTAATAAATAATAATAAAATGTAGTTAAATAATAAAATATTTTTTAGTTTAATTTAATATTATCTATTATATAATGATTTTTCAGCGAGCGAGCGTGAGCGAGTGAGGATTTTAGCTAGTACTGATTAAATCCTTTAAACGAACCACATAGGTTGCTTGACAATATTAGAATATACCGGTAGATTCGGATAAATAATGCTCGACTTTATAGTGAAACGTCCTATTCAACACTGAAGTTGCATCGATGCGAAGTCAAACGTTAAACTAAAGATGCAAGAATATGTTTATGCAACTTCGCATCGATGCAACTTCAGTGTGACGGACTTTGAGAATTTGTTTGCGCTGCCGCTGCGGATGCTAATAAAATCTTCGTCGGAGTTAACGCACCAGGTCTAAATTATGAAGATGATTAATACCAGATTACTTAGATAAGTTTTTAAAAATATGAATGTCTTTCAGTTTTAATGATACGACTTGGTTATAGGTCTGATAACATATTAACCTTAAATTTTCTGTATCAAAAATTTTCTTGCTGCCATAAATTCTTTTCCGTTATCTTATACATTTTCTTACTTTTTTAAATATAAAAAAAAATATTTGGATACTTTGTGTTTTACTTTTTTATTTCCAGATACGCGCAATCAGACTGTCCTAAAAAAAGGGATACATAGCGAAAAAGAGAAAGGGAGACAGCGAAAGAGAGAGAGAGAAGGAGCGAATTTTTTAAGTAGGGGCTGTGCAAGAAAATGCTGCAGTGTATGAGATCAAAAGACGCAGCGATCTATCAATTCCCGTAAAAAAATGATTTCATGTGTAACACGCATGTAATAAAAATATGCACTACATGTATTCAGGTACACGTAGCCTACATGTACCTTATGAAAATTTCTACATTTTGTACGTATTGCCTATGTGTAGCTTCCATGTAGATATTGTAAATATTTAGTGTACCTGTGATATTTATGGAGTGCACTCTATAAACATCTCAGATACACTAAATATTTATAATATCTATAAATAAGCAAAATGAGTGATAAGGTTGAAACAAGAAAGTATCCACACGCTTATAATATACATATTCGTTATATATTTGGCAGATATCCCTGGCGGAAGTATTAATTGTTATATTTCGTACATTTCTGCATATTTCCGTATATTTCTAAATATTTTCGTATATTTCTGTATATTTTTATCAGTTATTAGACATTTTTATGAAAATATACAGAAATATACGGATAAATACAGAAGTGTACGAAATTGTATAAAAATATGTAACAATGCACGGAATTATGCACTAATGTACAAAAATATACAAATATAACTTTATGCATGAATAATATGAATTTTATTATTTTTGCTCATTTAGATAATATTATTAATTAATATTTGAAATTATTAGGAATAACGATAGGAATCCTTTTCGATTCAAAAATGCTCTAAAAGAGACTGTACTTAAGACATTTTTTTTATTTTACTTGCAAAATACACCATTTTTATTTTATTATAATTTAAATTAATTCTCTATAACTATCTCAAAAGTAGTTGTGTATACTAGTATTGGGTCTCGAGTTTTTGAGTTCGTTGAAAGCTTTGAAAACAAGCTTAAGAATATTTTTAATTTAGACGACACAATTTTAATCGGCAATGGCAAAGACTATATTTTTACTGAAGAAGAACAACGATTTGGTTTTGGAGAAACTTATACAAGATATGAAAAAATTATTCATAAAAAGAGAAGATATTGTACATATTCTTATGCTCGTTCATTAAAAATTAATGACTCAATCGTGAAACTACATTCTGGAAAATTTGGTATAATTGAACATATATGTGTTATTTAGTTAATAATAAAAAAAGAAGTTATAATCATATACAAAATTGTCAATGTAAAAACCAATGATACTTTCTCACCATTTACTAAAATAAAGCAATGTGAAATTGACTCGCACCGTTTGCAATACTGCAAACCAGAAGATTTATCAACGCAATGTATTCTAATCGAAATTGATGGAAAAAATTACATCAGTTGTGTTCCTACAGCTTGTATTGGTGACTAAAATATATTTATGTAAATATATTTTTTTATTTATTTAGAATAAAATGTTAATTGGAATATTACTCTTGTCTTATTAATTACAAACTATTCAAAAATTGTTAGCAACTGCTTTTAATTTAAAAAGTAAAAAAAAATTTTAATTTACGGTATACTTTTATCATTGAATATTTTTCTATATCCTTGTATGTTTTTGTACATTTCGATTTATTTCTATACTAGCCACAATTCCTCGGTCGCTAAGGCTCCCTCGGTCAAAAATACACTAAATATATACTTATTTTTTATATTTTTTTTAAATTTATAATTTTACAATTTAATTGAATAAAAATGTAAAATATAATATAATGTGTAATTAATTAACCTAGTATTCAGTTACGAACAATTCTTTTTAGTCAATAAAATAAAAATAACAGTGTATTATATTTGCAACATTGTATATACTTATTTAATCTTAGTCAATTACACAAGAGTTTACAGATACTGAACATATTTTTACATAATACTGAAACAATGACAAAAAATTAAAAATAATCGACATGATAATTAAACTTACACTGGAGTAAGGAATTTTAATTTTTATTTTTAATACGTAGAAACACATATATCATTACTTACAATATTTCTACACTATTCCTGTAAGAAGCTACATCAATCTGGTAACAAATGTGTTATTTTTCTACCAGAATAATATTTTCAACAACAAAAATTAGAATATAAAATTATTCTTTGACCATTTTACATATATTTCATGCTTTTTCATGATGTTTCACGGAAAGGAGATGAAGAATTAATATTTCATACAAAATTACTAAACAAATAATTATACATAATAATTGAATTTATAAAAATTTTTTTCAGATTAAAATTCTTGCTAAAGATTTATTTTCACATTTTATTAATTTTGTTCTATTTTCAAAAATCTTTTATAAAAAAGAATTTTAGTAATTGCAACCAAAAAATATAAATGATATCCAATTACAATAATAAAAAATTGAATATTAATTATAAAAGTTATTTTAATATTACATTTGGTATTACATTAAAAAAATGAAAGAAAAATAATATTTTAAATTTTTTAACCACCTTCCTCACGCATTTTACATCTTAGAAATAGAAGATGATGAAAAATGTTTGTAAAAAAATCTATATAAATGTAATAAAAAAAAATAAAACGTATCGTCAAATAAAATATGTATTACATTAAATTATATTATATATATTGTGTAACGGGGTACGGATTGAATATAAGGAATAAAAAAATCAACGAAGGTATCGGGGCGCGAACCCACGATCCCGGGAGCGCGAGGCAGAAGCCTCACCACTGCGCTACCATTCGCAATTATCCCGGCTAGTCGACTTGGTCCTATCGACGAACGTCGCCGATAATTCAGGGACCTAACCTGCGCCGACACTCGAAATCCGTACCCGTTATATCCCCCACCCAAACGCGACCTACGCCCTCGGGGAGCCGTTTGATCACTTCGATCACCTGGGCTAGAGAGGCGAAGGTTGTCCCTGCTCGACCGGTGTCAAGAAGACCGTTTTCTGAGCACCGGGAGCCTCGTTAGGGATAGCCGTGCGTTTGCACCACCACGCTTGAGATCCCAGAATCTCAAGCTCCCCTACGTCTAGTGCCAACTTTGGAGGTGTACTGCGTATACGTATACACACTGTGGAGAGAGAAACACAGGCTTTTCTCCTACAGTCGTACCTCCGCACTTTTTGACGTTCTCGCGGGGAAATCCACCGGGACTGTGGTGGTGGGGATGGGAGTTTATGACCGACTTCGGTCCAAGATGAGCCAGGCGAAGATAAACTACTTCGTCTCTTCTGGCATGTGGGTTTTTGAGTTGGGCGCCATTTGTAACGGGGTACGGATTGAATATAAGGAATAAAAAAATCAACGAAGGTATCGGGGCGCGAACCCACGATCCCGGGAGCGCGAGGCAGAAGCCTCACCACTGCGCTACCATTCGCAATTATCCCGGCTAGTCGACTTGGTCCTATCGACGAACGTCGCCGATAATTCAGGGACCTAACCTGCGCCGACACTCGAAATCCGTACCCGTTATAATTGTTAAAATTTATTAGAGTAATAGTACTGTTTTTGTCAATGTTCGTATTACTGTGACCACTTTTTTTTACCGAAAACCCCTATAAAATAGTTTTTGAATTTTTCAACTAAACCCCGTCTTACCCCCTACCACTCAATCAGTACATGGGGAAAAATTAAGACTGGTTGTCATATTCAATGTTGACCCTTCCTCCCACCTTCCTTCATCTTTACAATAGGAGATAAAAAAGAGTGCCTGTCATATTGTTATTCACCTGTACCGAAACCCCTAAATTATTTTTGGAATTTTTCTAATTTTATTTCCCCTCTCCCCCTCTTGCCCCTCCTCCATCTAGCAATAAATGGAGGATAAATGAAGAGTGAGTATCATATCGCTATTCACCGTAACCAACAATCTCATCTTAGTTTTTTTAGAATAAAAAAGAATGGTCGTCATATTCTAATTCACATATACCGATAACCCCTATAAAATATTTAAAAAAATGTTCTAATTTAACCCCCCCCCCCCCCATGACTCTTCCTGCACCTATCATTACATGTGAGGTAAATGATGAGTGGTTGTCGTATTCAGCGTTAACCCTTCCACACCACACGCACGTGTTATTCTTGTAACTTTTGGGATACCGGACACCGGAGAACGGATGAATTTTGATATATATATGGGAGATTCCATGTGAAGTGATCCAGTTAAAAAATAGAATTTTGTTGTAATGTATGGAATCAGTAAAAAAACTACTTGAATAGAGTGTAGCTAAATTTTTAGACCTGAATTTCAATTAGTACCAGAATTATAGCCATTCAAAAAATAAAATTTGTTGAAAAAATTGACTTATTGGCCATGTTTATCACTTAATAACTCAAAATCTAACAATTTTTTCTTATATACATTAAATTTGAAAAAGTTTATTAATTTCAAGAAGAATCAGTTAAAATATTTCATTTATACTATTTTTAAACTTTGAATATTGTTATAATCAGTAAAAACCTTTATAGTAAAAAAAAGGGTTGTACGATCAAAAATATTTTATCCATCCAAAAATCTAATTCATCGATGATTAATTACCTTCAAAATAATGCAAAGTTTGAGTGCGACAGAGCATTTCAGACAAAGTTATGGTGTTTTTAGGCAAATTTCTTAAAAAAAGAGAGCAAATGCATTTTATGAAAAAAAACAGACTAACCATATACTTGCATTCAAACAATATATATATCAACAAGATGGCACTATTATTCCTCAATATTACTAAAATATACTATTTATTGTTAGTTACTGATACTTTTATTTAGTTGTTATTTAAGTCTGATACTTTTATTTACACCTGTTATATAATTGGATTTATTGGAATTATAAAAAGTTTCAGGTATTTATCCAATTATATAACAGGTATAACTTGCTTATACCTACTGTTTTGTGTTTGTAAGCAACTTAGAGATTAAAATGTATCAGTGACTAACAATTGTGAGGCGAGCCTCACTAGCCCACATACAAATACATGTTATCAGGGGGGAGATTGTCAGAGCGGGGCACACCTAAAACAAAAACATATATATTAGTAAGAAATAAACAAAAACTTATGAATATAAATTAAAATAATAGATGGTAATAAAGATAAGTAAGAAATGAGAATATATGTATAATATTATTACCTGGATACGTATTAGAATCCTGGGGTCCAATAGTGGTCCAGCGATGACTACTCGTACTCTGGAGGACTCCTTGGGTAGCCTTCGCTGGTGATCCTGAGGGTTCGCTGGAGTATATAGATGGTTCCTGGGCCTCCTGTAAATAAGATAATCATAAGTAAATTAATATTAAAGAATATAGGATAGGTTAGGACAAATATAATAGATATATGGGATATAAGGAAATGTTTGTTTTGTATGGGAAGTTTGAGGTTAGGAATAGGTAAACATTGGTTTAAGAATATAGGCCCGAGCCATTCTCGTCACCGACGTTCACCGAAGGATAGGATAGGAAATAATCTTATTTTATATATGTATGTTTGAGGAAAATGTAAGGGAATAAAGGAGATGGAGAGAAATGGAAGGCAACACAAGAAACGATACCACCTACCGTACAAGCGAAGTATACCTATGTCCATCGATGCCGTCTGCACCTGTCCTCGTCCACGGGAGCCAACGTTGCGGTGATCCTGCCCAGGTACGGAGTTCCCCCGGCGAAGAGATTGACCCCGTTGAGCGTGAGAGTGGGGGAAGCCTTCTCGCTCTCGCGCAACTGCTCGACGCAAGATGGTGGTGCGCCGCGGGGGAACGGAGGAACGAGCGGGAACGATCCAGATAGACTCCCCGTGTGTAAGAGAAAGAAAGAAGATATACTGATGCAATGGGGGAGGTGGAAAATTCGCCCGCTGCGGATCATCTTTGCAAGAGTTGTACCGCCACTAGAAGAGAGGTTGAAGAAGAGAGGAATAGGTGGCGGTACAGTAGTTGGCAGGAAATTCAAACCAGACGATAGGAGAACGGGATTGGAGAAGAACTACGGCAAAGAAGGAAACGAGTAGCGCCGTGTAACGGAAAAACGAAAAAGGATATCGAGGAAGAAGAACGACACACGACTCACCGCCGATACCTTGAAGGAGACGCATCGAGACATTTTGTTGAGAGGAAGTAATTGATAGTCAATCGTGAGGAATAGTTATTTTGGAATTATAAGGAGGAATTGTCTTTAGCTGAAGGGATATTGGAGGAATTAATAATAGAAAAAAAAGGAATATAATCATCTTAAATTGAAAGTTCGAATATTTAAGGAGAAGGAATAGAACAGAGGAGGAGTATAAAGCAAAAGCGGTGAGTGGTCTGCACGTGGCCATTTTTATAATATATATTTTTTTTTTCGGAATGAATCGGGTTCCTCACCGCGGTTGATTAGTATATATATATATAATTTACGGTGTTTTGTTAGAATAGTGTGACGGGAAGATCGGGCCCGTATAAAATAATATTACATTCGAAAATAATTGTCGGGAATAAATTTATAAAAGTAAATTATAATAAATACGTTAATGGAAGTTTTTATATATTCTTGTTATAATTATTTTTAACAATATTGAGTCTTCTCACCCCCCCTTTCCTAACAAGTGTCGTTCCCGCAACAACGGCACCACGAACCCGAGACCAGAGTCGGCGACGGCAGTGAGGAGGACAATATAGATATATATATACGTATTATTGATATTGAAGATTGAGAAAATCATATCAGGTAGAAGTATGTTCCACGTGGTGTAATGCGCGGGATACTACATCACACAATAAATAGTATATTTTAGTAATATTGAGGAATAATAGTGCCATATTGTTTGAATGCAAGTATACGGTTAGTCTGTTTTCTTCATAAAATGCATTCGCTCTCTTTTTTTATGAAATTTGACTAAAACACCATAACTTTGTCTGAAATACTCTGCAGCACTCAAACTTTGCATTATTTTAAAGGTAATTAATCATTGATGAATTAGATTTTTGGATGGATAAAATATTTTTGATCGTACAACCCTTTTTTTTTACTATAAAGGTTTTTACTGATTATAACAATATTCAAAGTTTAAAAATAGTATAAATGAAATATTTTAACTGATTCTTCTTGAAATTAATAAACTTTTTCAAATTTAACGTATATAAGAAAAAATTGTTAGATTTTGAGTTATTAAGTGATAAACATGGCCAAGAAGTCAATTTTTTCAAAAAATTCGATTTTTTGATTGGCTACAACTCTGGTACTAATTGAAATTCAGGTCTAAAAATTTAGCTACACTCTATTCAAGTAGTTTTTTTACTGATTCCATACATTAAAACAAAATTCTATTTTGTATCTGGATCACTTCACATGGAATCTCCCATATATATATATATATAGATAATAAATCAAAAATAAAATTTTAATTTTTTTATCCACCTTTCTCACTAATTTTACACCTTTGTAATAGAGTGTGACGAAAAATGTGTAAAAACGTATATTTAAATGTGATAAAAAACAGGACGAATCATCAAATAAAATATATATTACATTAAAATATATTATTTAAGTTATTAAAAATTATTAGACTGACAGTACTATTTCAGTCTATGTATTAGTATTATTGTGACCACTTTATTTTAACATTATTTATGTATGTAGTAACAATTATTTATTATTAACTACTTTTAATATTACTTATAGGTATGTTCCTAATATAATCATTTAATTTGGTACAAAAATATACAAAAATTGGAGTACTGGCAAAAGTGTTTAAACACTTTTTTAATATTTTAATATAATATTAAATTTAATTTAATATTTCCGGGTTATCCCGGAATACCTCAGCAATTCCCGAATATCCAGGTAAATCCCGTAATTATTGTGGAGTTATCCCGAAATACCCCGGAAAATCTCGAAACATCCAGGAAATACCGAAATTGGTGGAGATATCCCGAAATATATCAATAAATCCCGATAGGTTCAGGAAATTCCGAAATTTGTGGAGATATCCCGGAATACCTCAGAAAATCTCGAAGCATCCAGGAAATCCCGAAATGGGTGGAGATATCCCGAAATATATCAAGAAATCCCGAAACGTTCAGGAAATTCCGAAATTCGTGGAGATATCCCGGAATACCTCAGAAAATCCCGCAACATCCAGGAAATCCCGAAATACCACAGATAATCCAGAATTATCCAGGAAATCCCGAAATTGTTGGAGATATCCCGGAATACCTCAGAAAATCTCGAAGCATCCAGGAAATCACGAAATTGGTGGAGATATCCCGAAATATATCAATAAATCCCGATAGGTTCAGGAAATTCCGAAATTTGTGGAGATATCCCGGAATACCTCAGAAAATCTCGAAGCATCCAGGAAATCCCGAAATGGGTGGAGATATCCCGAAATATATCAAGAAATCCCGAAACGTTCAGGAAATTCCGAAATTTGTGGAGATATCCCGGAATACCTCAGAAAATCCCGTAACATCCAGGAAATCCCGAAATTGGTGGAGATATCCCGGAATACCTCAGAAAATCCTGTAACATCCAGGAAATCCCGAAATTGGTGGAGATATCCCGAAATATATCAATAAATCCCGATAGGTTCAGGAAATTCCGAAATTTGTGGAGATATCCCGGAATACCTCAGAAAATCTCGAAGCATCCAGGAAATCCCGAAATGGGTGGAGATATCCCGAAATATATCAAGAAATCCCGAAACGTTCAGGAAATTCCGAAATTTGTGGAGATATCCCGGAATACCTCAGAAAATCCCGCAACATCCAGGAAATCCCGAAATACCACAGATAATCCAGAATTATCCAGGAAATCCCGAAATTGTTGGAGATATCCCGGAATACCTCAGAAAATCTCGAAGCATCCAGGAAATCACGAAATTGGTGGAGATATCCCGAAATATATCAATAAATCCCGATAGGTTCAGGAAATTCCGAAATTTGTGGAGATATCCCGGAATACCTCAGAAAATCTCGAAGCATCCAGGAAATCCCGAAATGGGTGGAGATATCCCGAAATATATCAAGAAATCCCGAAACGTTCAGGAAATTCCGAAATTTGTGGAGATATCCCGGAATACCTCAGAAAATCCCGTAACATCCAGGAAATCCCGAAATTGGTGGAGATATCCCGGAATACCTCAGAAAATCCTGTAACATCCAGGAAATCCCGAAATTGGTGGAGATATCCCGAAATATCACGATAAATCCCGATAGGTTCAGGAAATTCCGAAATTTGTGGAGATATCCCGGAATACCTCAGAAAATCTCGAAGCATCCAGGAAATCCCGAAATGGGTGGAGATATCCCGAAATATATCAAGAAATCCCGAAACGTTCAGGAAATCCGAAATTTGTGGAGATATCCCGGAATACCTCAGAAAATCCCGCAACATCCAGGAAATCCCGAAATACCACAGATAATCCAGAATTATCCAGGAAATCCCGAAATTGTTGGAGATATCCCGGAATACCTCAGAAAAATCTCGAAGCATCCAGGAAATCACGAAATTGGTGGAGATATCCCGAAATATATCAATAAATCCCGATAGGTTCAGGAAATTCCGAAATTTGTGGAGATATCCCGGAATACCTCAGAAAATCTCGAAGCATCCAGGAATCCCGAAATGGGTGGAGATATCCCGAAATATATCAAGAAATCCCGAAACGTTCAGGAAATTCCGAAATTTGTGGAGATATCCCGGAATACCTCAGAAAATCCCGTAACATCCAGGAAATCCCGAAATTGGTGGAGATATCCCGGAATACCTCAGAAAATCCTGTAACATCCAGGAAATCCCGAAATTGGTGGAGATATCCCGAAATACCACGGATAATCCCGAAATATACAGGAAATCCCGAAATTGGTGGTAATATTCAGAAATACCTCAGAAAATCTCGAAACATCCAGGAAATCCCTCAGTTAGTGAATTTAACCCGAATGCAACGGAGAACCCCGATATGTCCAGGAAATCGCGAAATTGGTGGATTTATCCCGGCATACTTAAGAAATTAGTGAAATATTTATTAAATCCCGTAATTGGTGGAGTTATCCCGAAATAACTAAAAAATTCCCGAAACATTCAGGAAATCCCGTAATTAGTGAAATTATCCCGAAATATCAGCGTTAACCCTTCCACTCCACACATACTCTTAATTCTTACAACAGGAGACCGGGCACCGCCGCGGGACACCGGACACCACCGCCGGACACCGGAGAACGGATGAATTTTAATATAATATATAGATAGATATTTTTAAATCTTTATGTAAATTTTCGTACCTCTCCGTACATTTCTGTATATTTCTGTATATTTCTGTATAAAAGTCCAATAACTGATAAAAATATACAGTGTAACGGGCCTAATATCCGGAGAAATATACGGAGATATACAGAAACATACAAATATGTTCAACAATATACAAAAAAATACGGAAATATTTGCCAATGTACAATTTATTCTTCCACCAGGGATCATATGTATAAAACATTAACCCCACACGAACCAAACACGAATGTACGTGGATTTCTAATATGGGATTCGGTCACAAGATACATGCATGATACATGTTTTAAACAACATGTCGCAAACACGTTTTCTATATGTGTATTACATGTAATTCTTTTTACGCGGAGAACCACATAGGTTGCTTGACAATATTAGAATATACCGGTAGATTCGGATAAATAATGCTCGATTTTATAGTGAAATGTCCTATTCAACCCGATAAATTGCAATCATGAAAAATCATTCATTATTTGAAAACCAGATACATGCCTATTCGTTGTAAATAGAAAATACAGCAATACCTCATAAAATGCGATAAGCGATTCAATAGCGGTTACTTTTCTGACTGGCAAAGCCAGGTACGATGCGTTAGGCAAGCCGCCCATTTCATGCGTCGATCGTCATAAATCCCTATAAAGGTACCAGGTAAGTTGTTACATAATATTGAAATATGCTGGTAAGGTCATATAGCCGTTACTTGGCGTTATAGTGAAACGCCCTATTTCACATTATATTTTTGTATTCTTTGTAAGACAATAACTGTTAAAATCCCGATAGAAATCCACTTGTTAAGAATATATCATTTTGTATTACCTGAAACAGAACTATAGATAATTTATTCATGTTCGGGTTTTTCATTATAAAATACTATAAGCTTTAGAGTGAAATAGCATTGATATATAAGTACGTGAAAAGTGGCAAATCCTCATAATGCCCGGTAAATATAAATACAAAATATTTAAATATAAATGTGTACCCGATATACTCCGATAAACTATTTTATGCTCTTTTATGTTACACGTTTGTTCCTATAAAACCTTATAAACAAATTTATTTTTATCGCACTTTATGAGGTGTTCATTATGAAGCCTATAGTTATAAGCTTATTCTTTCCGATTCCTATTAAATAATGTATAGCATTCTATTGCAAACTCCGGGTGCAAAAGCCACATGAAGTACGATAAAAATATTTTTGTTATAGTTTTATATGAGGTTTTTTCAACAGGGTTGTAAATCCTTAATGTTAACATATTGATTTTTTTCAGTAATATTTTTAACTAGTGTTTTATCTTTTAAGTATAAACATACTCTATTGTTTGAAATTCTTGACGAAAAGAGTACATTTTTCGGCCCAATTATATTGCCGATTGCAACGGTATAGTCAGTAAGGGTTAAATTATCGGATACACAACTCAGAATCAGACCTTGATCTTTCTTAGGGTAGTTGTAACTATCCGCGGCTGTTGCGTAACTTAATGATTGTGAATCATTGTAAACAAATGTAGGTATTTCTTTCACTATTTCAGTTTTCTGCATTACTTTTAATTGTTCAGTGTGTTTTTCTCCATTTATGCTTTTACCAGGAGCATCACCCTGGGTGGCACCTTTCTCAAATGAGCCTTATAAGCTGAAGGTTCATTCATGTTGAGAAGGGTAAAAAATCAATCGCAGAACTGCGATTAATTGACACTTCATGCAAATGCACAGTAAAGGGCCTAAGCCCATATATGAACAATCAGAATGTAAACTCGCACTCACAACTAACGAATTCGGCTGTACTATATTTACATAACGCGTATTACAGATAGAAAGTAAACACGACTACTCGAGTCGAAAGCTCAACCGAGACTGTAGTGGCAAAATTAATAGGATAAAAGATATACACATTTTTTTAAGCTAACTGCAAAAATTAAAAAATTTACAATGGCTGTCAGTTGCCAATGAACATAAACTTTGTCAATTCAAGGTAACTATTTTAAAAATACTGGTAGGATCTACTTTTCATATGCAACAAAAAGTATCTCTATTAATTTTCTCCTGAGATTAATAGTTTCAGAGAAAAAAATTCATATAAGTTATTCGAATCCGTGTCAATGTTCCCGGGCGTCACTGATCCCATCAAATGTTCCCACCAATGAGAAGCTAGCGTTATTTTTTATTATATATTTATGTTGCTACATCAGATTACACATTTATCGGCTGTGGTAAAAATATAATTGCAAATGCAATCGACAGATGTAGCTACAAAAGAATTTAATTAATTAATACACATATTATAATAAAATATAAATTACCCACAACTTATATTATAATTAACAGGCCCTAAGGACCATTTATTAAATATTTTTTAATACAAGATTGTGTGGGAGATTATAAAAAATTTGAATGGAAATTCTCTCAAACAGTTAATTAGCGAGATAAGTATTTTCCGCATATTGAAAAATAATAATTAAGTCGTATTTAACTTTATTTAAATTTATTTATTTTCAACTACAATTATATTTATATTGTAGATTAGGTATTGTATCGATAATTGATGAACACACTGTATTGTTTACATTACATTGCAACGTTTCGATGGAAGTTCTCCATCCTCTTCAGGCATTACCTTTATTACACATATTTTACATTACATTAGAATAACAAGATTGAATATACATATATTATAATTATTACATTGGTAACTTACTACACGTCAATATTCATTAAAAATTATAATAATTCTTTCGTAGTATCTCTGAATCGTTGCACTATGAACTAAAGACAAAGTATAATAAATACATATTCTCGAAGATAAGTATTGCACAGAAGTTAAGGTTATATAGCCAACATTTACCTCTCCTTTATGTGATTTACACATTATTATAAAAATAGAAATCAATAAAATAAAATAAATAAATAAATAAACAATAAATAAATAAATAAATAAATAATTGGAACAAAACACAACGTAGTTAACACAAAGAAAAAGCAAAATCAGTCAGGTAAACACGAATGAAAACATGACAGATGGTTATTATATGAGTCATTTAAATCTTATTGACATGCGCAATTATGTACAATTATTAGATAAGCGCGCGAAATATTATAATACGGCGCGAAAATTCAAAACTTGTAATTGTATATTATAAGTGTAAATTCGTGATAGGGAAATTAATACATGATAATACTTTTAATATTTAATTAATACATTATTTTTACTTAAAAATTATTTTTACAAAACTCAAATCACTCATAATACAATTAATCTGCGGCTATTGTAACCTAACTAGAAATTAGTTAAGAACTAAAGGAGAAATAAATATTAGCTATCTATAATTTACTTTCATTTTATTAACAATATCATTATAGTGATGACTAAGATTTCTAACATCTTCCTTTACATTTATAGGATTCTTTTCTAATTTAATATGAAGCATTTCAGATATAATTCTTTTTCTCCAATAGCATTCCGTATCAACAATTTTTACATTTTCAAAATCAAAAGAATGATTATAATCACTAATATGATCATTAATTACATATTGATTGTTTGATTTCTTTGTATTAGATATATGTTCCTTTATTCTACATTTTAACTGTCGTTTAGTTTCTCCAATATATGCCGAATTACAATCTTTACACTTTATTCTATACACTACGTTAGTTTCGGAGTCTCTGGAATTTTTATCTTTTCCTCTCACAATGATACTGTTAAAGTTATTAGGAATTTTTGGTACCACTCTAATATTGTTAAATTTCAAAGAACTTTTGGTTTTTTCATAAAAATCAGGTATATAAGGAATAAAAAGTGTTGTTATGTAATTTTTATTATTATTAATACGATTGTTAGTACTTTTTTCTTCATTATGTCTTATTTTTTCCAACCTCTTTCGTATATTATTATGAATAAAATCTCTAGGATAATTATTTATTTTTAAGAATTTTTTAACTATTTCAATATTGGATTCATGGAATTTGTTATGTGCTAAAAGTATAGCTTTGTCAACTAAAGTAAAAATCATAGCCCTTTTTTGAGCTGTTGTGTGATTGGACTCAAAATTTAAAAATCTACCAGAAAACGTATTTTTTCTGTACCAATTAGTAATTATTTTATTATTCTCAGTTACAATTAACGGCACTTCTAAAAAATTAATACTTCTATTTTTCTCCTTTTCACAAGTGAATACTAATCTTTGGTGATAATTATGAAATGTTTTTAATACTAATTCTAATTTATTTTGTGGAATACACATAATGGTATCATCTACATATCTGTAGTAAAAAACTGGTTTAAAGTCTAATTTATCTAAACATTCTTCTTCTAAATCACTCATAACTAAATTTGCAAAAGTTGGACTAACTGGACTTCCCATTGGAGAACCGAAAGTTTGTTGATAATATTTATTATTCCATTGAAAAAAAGTATTATTCATTAAAAAGTTTACGATACAGATTAATTCATCCAGTGGAATATTATATTTCCTTAAAATTAAGTGGTATCTTTTTCTATGCTCTTTATAACCATATCTAAAGGAATATTAGTAAAAGGAGAAACTACATCTAAGGAAACTAAAATATATTGATCAGGTATGTCACAGTTTTTAATTTTATCAATTAAATCTTTACTATTTTTGACAAAAGATTTTGCATTATTAACACTATTTGTAATAATTTTATCAATAAATTTAGATAATATATACGTAGGACTACCTATACTCGATACGATTGGTCTTAGTGGAATATACATTGTGACAATGTGCTTTGCACATGTCAAGTAACGAGCTATCGAACCCACAATGAACACCTACCTACCCATATATAATTCCCTACACCTACCTACCCGCACAGTAAATAAACCCTGCCTACCCACCAAGACTAAAAACCCAGTTCCAACCCATGCCGCACGCACGAGCACCGGTGAGAAGTAGCACGAGGATCCCTAACTTCAACCAGCATGCAGCTGTAAGGGATTGAGCTAAGGAATAAAGACACATTGGGAGAGGATGCCCAGCGGTCGCGGGAGATCAGCTGAGCCACCTCAATACGCGCGATCGCGGTCCGTGCGACCGACGCACGATCGCGCCGCACTTGGCCGCCGAAAACGAGCTACGCGCATGCGCGTAGGCCGAACCACGGCTCTCGCGAGCTACGAGAGCCAGAGCTCTACGGACGGTCGACTCGACTACACCGGACGAAATAGCGTGTGTGGCCATTGTGTGCGAGAGAAAGAGAGAGATAGAGATTAGCAGTTCCCGACCAAGTGTCCAGGATACTCCGCAAAGGTTGGTGTGGTTATTACCTCTCTCTGCCGACGGTACCGCCGTGTACCCTAGGAAGTGCGTGCGAGCATCCCGTCCGTCCCATCCTTCCCCTTCCCCTCCCCTACAGCGAACCGGGATAGAAGCAGCGGAGCACGGCTCCAAGTAGTGAACGATAACCCGCGAGTTATCGTACTAGTTGTCGCGTAGTAGCGCGGCTGGCGCCCACCCTTAGTCATTTATTTATATTAGTTTTAATAAATATCTATTTTATTAATAAGTATTTGCTGACCCTCATTAACCTGCACCCTGATCCCCAGTGCAGCGTCACATTGGCGCCCAACGTGGTTGTTTATAAGGGATCTTTTTCAGTTGAATAAATTAATAATTTAGCGTAAAGTGGCGTATATATATTGTGTTTTCTTTTATAGTTAAGAGCGAGGAAATAAAAATATTGTGAGCGTCGAAGCGCGACGCAAATAAGCGGCCATATTGCCTTTCCTCTCCTTCAAGCAAGCTCGCACACACACCGGAAGAACCGGTCGGCCATTTTGACGGCCATTTTGATAATTATTAATTGAGCACGTGCACGAAAAATATAATTTAGTTTTTTCTTTTGAATATATTATTTGCACTGCTTTACATATTTGGTTATGTATAGTTGTTTTTTTTTGTGGGTACGCTGGTTAATAAAAATATAGATAATTCATTTTCCCTCTCCTCTTAACCCATACAGCAATATTAACCCATACAGCTATATTAACCGAGTATTCATGATATTTTTTTTTTTTTTTTGTAAGTGCTTCAATAAGGAAATAATATTTTATTAATTTTCTTTTAAAATTACATTTGCATTTTATAATTATAATAATAATTTAAGCTGCTTTGAGCATTATTAATATATTTTCTTAAGCATATTAATTTTCATTGGCTATATATATAACATATTAATGATATTTAATATTGTGCTTGCTATTATCACGTTTGATTAAATTGGTTTTTTCTGCTTGTTTATATACAATTACTGCCTAGTGAATTAAATCACACATTTTGCTAGTTAGTTATTGTTAGCTGAATAAATAATAATAATTAAATTTGCTTGACCTGCTACCCATTGCAACAAAAATTTAATTTCTCCCTCATAGCTTACCATAATAATAGTTATAAAAATAATACTGCATAATTTTTGTTTATTGTTAATTGCTGCCTGCTAACCCAGTGTATATTTTATTTATATAAGTATAATTTGCACGTCCCTTGCACATTTACCCCAATACTGATTGCTTGTAATATTATTAATATTAAATATTTAAGGAATATTTTAGTGTGTAGTAAAAGCTGTATATATTAATTTCCCTGAATAATAAGCTGTATAAGATACAAAATAATAATTGAACCCATATATATATAAATATTTCCCGCTGTATTTATTTGCTATACTGCCCAGCCGATAATAAAGCAAGCTTGTTTAAATTTTTTTTTTTGCTGTTGTGGATTGCTTAGTGGAAGTGAATTTAATTTAATTAGCTTAGCGTGAAAATTAATTTTTCTTTCTTTCATTGGTATTTTATTTTTTTTTGGATTTTTGCTTGGCATGTTTAATTTAAGTTAAGATAATTAAACAAGAGCTAAGATATTTCACGGCAATCGAGCTAGAGAGAGCTATAAATAAAATAATTATTTAAGTATTTAATACAAATAAGCTGCATAAATTAATCAAAATGTCTCACAACGGTGATGACCTGGATTTGATTTTGGGAGAAGATTTATCGGTATTACAACCAGCAATAGGTGCCGGTGTAATAAGACGCAGCATTAACAATACCAGTGATGGTAGAATCTCGGTATATGCAAGCAAAGTCGGAATAAATATAGATTCGGACTGTAAAATTATTAGAGATAGGTTAGCCAGGTACGAAATTAGGCGAAATTTCGGACCATCGTCTGCTGACTGGAATGCAGCAGTAGACGAGGCTAACCCGATTATAAACACAGATTTGTCCCTTACGCAATCGGAAAGAGAAAATATCCCCACTATAGCTACAGATACAGCTCCAGCAAGAAATAGTAAAGCAAAACGAATGCTTTATATTCAATTGCCAACCGGTCAATCGCGAGGACAATACCGAGATCCTATCTCCATAAGTAATGAGAATTTGTTGTCATTACCGGAAATGGAATACGGATCGGAAACACAATTGGCTGTAAGGGAAAACAGCAACGCGAGAGAAAATTTACAGCGATTAAATATTGAAAATTTAAAGATAAGCAGCGCAGCAAATCGTCCTCAAGCACAATCTACAGCATATAGATTGAGTTCACCGTCACCAGTATGCGATAATTCGATGATGGAATTAACGCATACAGTCCCAAGCTTAACGACGACGCAGTTGAGTATAAATTCCACGTCCTATTACCCCATTCACACATTAGCCCCTTCATCTCCCACAAACCAAGACCTCATAGATAACCCATTTACCCAATATACAGCTCCAGTTACCACATGCAGTACCAACATTTATACAGATACCCGACCGAGACCAACCCAAACTATCCAACCCTCAGCTTTTCGTCAAATAAGCACAAGCCCTTTTTCCCCTATTGCACTCGTACCTAGAACAGTAAGCCGAACAAATACGCCACACAGCAATGAAGAACCCGAAATAGCGACCCAAGGAAAAAGAGTCAATCAAGCACGCGAAAACAGACATAACCCCAGAAGCAGCACGCAATTAAGCAATGTACATAGGAATGTACAAAGTGTCCATTGGGAAGACGATGGAGTTACAGAACCCAACGTTCCAAAAGAGACGCAAAATACCGACAAAGAGCTCGAAAGCAATTATGATGAACAATTCAGGCGATTGGAGCAGCAAATACAGCAAATGCAGCAGTTATTCAGCAAACTGATAGAACAAAATAGCAGTCAGCAAAATAACCAACAGCAACATAGACAGAATAGCAGATCGCCAGTGCACAAGGAGAACAACGAAACGTACTCAATCCCAGCTAACCCACGCATACAGCAGCAACAAAATACGTTTAATCCAGCATTCAGGTATACCCGTAAATCAGCAGCAGTTTCCTCAGAGCAGAGGACAGATATTGGAGTACCTGCAAAGTCTATAGCACTCATAGCTAGCAACCCACAAAAGAAAATACAGCACCAGTACCCATGGAAGCCGAACAGCCCTCAAGCAGCAAGGGAAAATACAGTACCTCCTAAGCAAGAACCTAAGCAGCAGAACAGCGATGCCGTAAAGAATAAGAAAAGTAGCAATTATTGGCAGCAAACACAAAGAAATGAGCGAAGGGCTGAATCGCCGAAAAAGCAGAAATTCAAGCTAAATAAAGTCAGCACGCCAAACTACGTAGAGCAAAAGCCAATTTACCCGAGAAAATTTAAAGAACCACAACCATCCGCCCTTACGACTCTACCATCCCTTATGTCCCAGCCAGTACAGCCCCCTACAACCCTCCCCTCTCTCATGGATCTCCCCAGCACCTCTACGCAGTGTGCCGCAGCGGGGACAATCCTAAGGACGAGCGGGAATATCCCGGCAGAAGCACGTATGTCCCGCCCCAACCCGAGCAAATGTCGCCCGGGGTGTTGGAATTGCGGGGGACTGAGACATAGCTGGAGAATCTGCCCTTCTCCAAACGCAGTTTTCTGCAGAAACTGCGGGAGGAAGGGAGTATTATCCAAAAATTGTTCCCGCTGCTCAGACAGCTATTGGAAAATGCAGAGGAAAATGGGAGAGATGAAATAAATTTTCTTTTAAAACCATCCACGCCATTTCCCTCCATACAGCAGCGCTAACCAGACAGCAAAAATATAAAAATATAATTATTTTGAGCAAATAAAAATACTATATTGTTCAATTAATGTAGTATAGTTATTAAGACCCTAACCAAATAGTTATAAGAAAGTTTTTATTTTTCTCCTCTTATCCCATGTCCCGTCCCTAAACAACAGCTGATATAAGAAGTAGTTTATTAACCCAAAATGGCAAAGTCTCCCAAACAATAAGGGTGGTGAGGAAAGCAGAGCAAATAATTTAAATTATATGTAATTATTAAACGAATCGGTAATTGAAAGAGTTCAAAACGAGGAACTAACAAGCAGCAGAAGGTAATAATTCACCACACCTTATTAATTTTCTTTTTGTATTTTATAATAACTTACATAATAATTTGTATAACAGTATGAGTATGACTGCCATCATGTAAGTATGAGGTATGAGCGTATCGCGAGTAGGGATAGAGCTCTCAAACAAAAGCGAATATTCTATATGATTATGTATATTTTATGTATTGGGGCCAGTCGTCGTTATAGTGTAATTAATTTTAAATTATTTAAAAGCAGCTAAAAGTTATACACCATACAGCGCGTATACATACACAGATTTCCAGCCAAGCAGCTAGTCAAGGAGACTATACACTTATACCCCGTACCAATAGCACCGGCTATTTGGATATTTATTAAGTAAGCAAGCGTAATTACCCCCACCAACTTTAGCATCATATAAGCATAGGAAATTTGAAGCAAAATAGTAATTAGCAGCATTGGGTATTTTTTTTTTAGCTTAGCATTAATGTTAGCATTTTATTGAAATTACGACTTCCGCGTAATTTCGGTTTGGTGGGGGGAGTTGTGACAATGTGCTTTGCACATGTCAAGTAACGAGCTATCGAACCCACAATGAACACCTACCTACCCATATATAATTCCCTACACCTACCTACCCGCACAGTAAATAAACCCTGCCTACCCACCAAGACTAAAAACCCAGTTCCAACCCATGCCGCACGCACGAGCACCGGTGAGAAGTAGCACGAGGATCCCTAACTTCAACCAGCATGCAGCTGTAAGGGATTGAGCTAAGGAATAAAGACACATTGGGAGAGGATGCCCAGCGGTCGCGGGAGATCAGCTGAGCCACCTCAATACGCGCGATCGCGGTCCGTGCGACCGACGCACGATCGCGCCGCACTTGGCCGCCGAAAACGAGCTACGCGCATGCGCGTAGGCCGAACCACGGCTCTCGCGAGCTACGAGAGCCAGAGCTCTACGGACGGTCGACTCGACTACACCGGACGAAATAGCGTGTGTGGCCATTGTGTGCGAGAGAAAGAGAGAGATAGAGATTAGCAGTTCCCGACCAAGTGTCCAGGATACTCCGCAAAGGTTGGTGTGGTTATTACCTCTCTCTGCCGACGGTACCGCCGTGTACCCTAGGAAGTGCGTGCGAGCATCCCGTCCGTCCCATCCTTCCCCTTCCCCTCCCCTACAGCGAACCGGGATAGAAGCAGCGGAGCACGGCTCCAAGTAGTGAACGATAACCCGCGAGTTATCGTACTAGTTGTCGCGTAGTAGCGCGGCTGGCGCCCACCCTTAGTCATTTATTTATATTAGTTTTAATAAATATCTATTTTATTAATAAGTATTTGCTGACCCTCATTAACCTGCACCCTGATCCCCAGTGCAGCGTCACAACATATTTCTTTTGTCAGTAGAACAGCTAATAAAAAAATAAATAATAGTATTAGTAGGTTACAAAATTATTATTTAAAATTAGAAATAATAGATAATTACATTCATATAAGTTACATTCAAAAGCAAATTAATAATACTATTACTTATTTAATGAACAAAATACCAATTGTTATAATAGAAGAATTTAATCTTAGACAGAATAATAGAATACGTTTATTAAGATATCAACTAAACCGTAAATATAATAACAAATTCAAATGGTTATATAAATGTAAAATTAAAGACAAAGATAATATATATGAAAATGATACCAAAAGTTACTTAACAACAGAAAATATTAACATTAATAGAAATAAATGGTTTGTTAATTTAACAGAAATAGATATTCCGTCTGATATAATTGATACGGTATCATTAGGACAAAAATTTAATAAACAAACAGAGTTAAATAAATATAATGTAATTGAAACCATAAAGAATATTTAACAAATGATTGATTGTAATGAATTGTTACCAGATACGGGGAATCTCATTAGAAAGAACATAAGTGAATGTATGAAAAATTCTTTAAAAAAAACAACACATATTAGATATGAGGATAGGCTTTTTGCACAGAAGTTGAAATAATCAAAAAAAAAAAAAAATTTTTTCTTAAACAGAATAGTAATATTTTTTTTTTACACTAGCAGACAAAGGTAATGTTACGGTAGCAATAGATAGAAATAGCTATAATGAAAAAATGAATAAACTTAGTTCAGACAAAAGCACATATAAGTTTATTAACAAGAATCCGTTAAGTAAATTACAAAAGGACACCTACAAAATTATGCAGAGATGGAATAATTTGGAATTTTTTGATAAAAAATATCATAATAATTCTCTTACACAGACGGACACGACATTACCAAAAATTTACGGACTACCTAAAATACATAAACCTGATATTCCACTAAGACCAATCGTATCGAGTATAGGTAGTCCTACGTATATATTATCTAAATTTATTGATAAAATTGTTACAAATAGTGTTAATAATACAAAATCTTTTGTCAAAAATAGTAAAGATTTAATTGATAAAATTAAAAACTGTGACATACCTGATCAATATATTTTAGTTTCCTTAGATGTAGTTTCTCCTTTTACTAATATTCCTTTAGATATGGTTATAAAGAGCATAGAAAAAAGATACCACTTAATTTTAAGGAAATATAATATTCCACTGGATGAATTAATCTGTATCGTAAACTTTTTAATGAATAATACTTTTTTTCAATGGAATAATAAATATTATCAACAAACTTTCGGTTCTCCAATGGGAAGTCCAGTTAGTCCAACTTTTGCAAATTTAGTTATGAGTGATTTAGAAGAAGAATGTTTAGATAAATTAGAATTTAAACCAGTTTTTTACTACAGATATGTAGATGATACCATTATGTGTATTCCACAAAATAAATTAGAATTAGTATTAAAAACATTTAATAATTATCACCAAAGATTAGTATTCACTTGTGAAAAGGAGAAAAATAGAAGTATTAATTTTTTAGAAGTGTCGTTAATTGTAACTGAGAATAATAAAATAATTACTAATTGGTACAGAAAAAATACGTTTTCTGGTAGATTTTTAAATTTTGAGTCCAATCACACAACAGCTCAAAAAAGGGCTATGATTTTTACTTTAGTTGACAAAGCTATACTTTTAGCACATAACAAATTCCATGAATCCAATATTGAAATAGTTAAAAAATTCATAAAAATAAATAATTATCCTAGAGATTTTATTCATAATAATATACGAAAGAGGTTGGAAAAAATAAGCCATAATGAAGAAAAAAGTACTAACAATCGTAATAATAATAATAAAAATTACATAACAACACTTTTTATTCCTTATATACCTGATTTTTATGAAAAAACCAAAAGTTCTTTGAAATATAACAAATTTTAGAGTGGTACCAAAAATTCCTAATAACTTTAACAGTATCATTGTGAGAGGAAAAGATAAAAATTCCAGAGACTCCGAAACTAACGTAGTGTATAGAATAAAGTGTAAAGATTGTAATTCGGCATATATTGGAGAAACTAAACGACAGTTAAAATGTAGAATAAAGGAACATATATCTAATACAAAGAAATCAAACAATCAATATGTAATTAATGATCATATTAGTGATTATAATCATTCTTTTGATTTTGAAAATGTAAAAATTGTTGATACGGAATGCTATTGGAGAAAAAGAATTATATCTGAAATGCTTCATATTAAATTAGAAAAGAATCCTATAAATGTAAAGGAAGATGTTAGAAATCTTAGTCATCACTATAATGATATTGTTAATAAAATGAAAGTAAATTATAGATAGCTAATATTTATTTCTCCTTTAGTTCTTAACTAATTTCTAGTTAGGTTACAATAGCCGCAGATTAATTGTATTATGAGTGATTTGAGTTTTGTAAAAATAATTTTTAAGTAAAAATAATGTATTAATTAAATATTAAAAGTATTATCATGTATTAATTTCCCTATCATGAATTTACACTTATAATATACAATTACAAGTTTTGAATTTTCGCGCCGTATTATAATATTTCGCGCGCTTATCTAATAATTGTACATAATTGCGCATGTCAATAAGATTTAAATGACTCATATAATAACCATCTGTCATGTTTTCATTCGTGTTTACCTGACTGATTTTGCTTTTTCTTTGTGTTAACTACGTTGTGTTTTGTTCCAATTATTTATTTATTTATTTATTTATTGTTTATTTATTTATTTATTTTATTTTATTGATTTCTATTTTTATAATAATGTGTAAATCACATAAAGGAGAGGTAAATGTTGGCTATATAACCTTAACTTCTGTGCAATACTTATCTTCGAGAATATGTATTTATTATACTTTGTCTTTAATTCATAGTGCAACGATTCAGAGATACTACGAAAGAATTTTTATAATTTTTAATGAATATTGACGTGTAATAAGTTACCAATGTAATAATTATAATATATGTATATTCAATCTTGTTATTCTAATCTAATGTAAAATATGTGTAATAAAGGTAATGCCTGAAGAGGATGGAGAACTTCCATCGAAACGTTGTAATGTAATGTAAACAATACAGTGTGTTCATCAATTATCGATACAATACCTAATCTACAATTTCAACTGCGTGGACGACATTAATATAACTAAAGAATTTTACAATTATATTTAATTATAAAATTAGATTAACGCATTACAATATAAAATTCGAAACCTGTTAACAATTGTTAACGTGGAAAACGAGAACAGTGGAAACAATAAATAATAAACAAATTCGATAATCAAATAATACGATAATAAGATTAATTTTGAAGCTGTATTAGTAATAATAATAATCGTTTTGATTTTTTGATTTTCTTTTTCTTTTTATATTTAAAACAGGCAGTTTGACTTCTCTGCTTTTCTGGTTTTTTCGACACTTTCGTCTTTCCTTTAAGATTCGCTGGCCATCTGCTGCTTCGGTCTGCAAAATAGAGTGAAATTTTTAGTTTTTTTTATGCAATATAGATTGTCTACAAATATACGAATAAAATAATATGTTTTTTCACACATTAACTCTACCATATCTTATTTGCCGTTTAATAAGTCGAATAAACTGTTAAAATTTACTTTAAGTATAACCCGTCAACCTAGTGATTATTTTTTAAATTATACACATCACTCGGTAGGAAAAGAATTTAAATAAATTATTTTATATTATTTCTTATTATTCTATAATTTTATATTATGTACAATGAGAGAGAAAAAAATTTGGTGATTTAAAATATATTTAGTGAAATTAATTATCAATATATCTTTAATTTTAATAAACATTTCTTCAAGTAAAAAATTCATTATGAATTAATAAATGCCTAGAATCAATGAAAAATTTATAGGTGTAATTCAAGTAAATTTTTAATTGATTCACCAAGTTTTTTGACACTAGGAGACCTTCTGAATTGTAAACCTTGCAGAAATTTTAAACAATAGTTATTATGTATTTATAATCATCAATTCTTCTACATTGATGTCATATGCGCTAGAGACTAACGCGAATTGTTAAGAAAATTATGGAAATACAGGGCTGACGCAATTTTAAATAATTCGGCATTAGAAAAAAGCATAGTTGCATAATAAATGTAATAATAAAGGATGTATTAAAAATTACTATTCCTCTTTTAAACGCCAAATGTTAAATACACACAATAGTTAATTCATATTAATGTTCCAAGAATTTATGTAAATTTTTGTGAATTCTTCAATACATTATTATGAATTCAGTCAAAGTAATTGAACAGTTTTCTATAGATTTATTGTAAAATAAACTTATTTTTGTCCTCGAAGGTCTATGCGATCAATGTTTAAGTCCTTTTTTGCGATTACAAATAACTAATAACTATATTTCAAAGTTTCAGCAAGATCCATGATTCCGAGTAACTGTCTTTGTTAATGTAGGTATATTTTTTCCCTTACATTTGCTATTGGTGACCTAGGCGCTGCTTCCTCTATTATTTGCTCAGAAGTGTCAGATTTATCTAGAAGTAAGAATTGTTTTCGATTCTACATTATTTATCGTCAATATTAATTGTTCTTGTTACTGAAATCTAAAAAGTCAGTGATCGGGTTACGTACTAATATATGAAATTATTATTTAGTTATTTTATTTACTTAGTTTGTAACGGTCACGCTGGGGATTAGGGCGTGGCGTCAAAGGCGAAATAAACGTTCACATTTAAATAAAATAATATTAATTTATTATTGGGCGCCAGCCGCGTACGATCGCGGCGAATTTATGTGAATAGGCTCGGCTGCGTGCGAGCTGCTGCTGCTACTTGCTGCGCGAGGGGAGGGGAGGGGAGAAAAGGGGAAGCACACTTACGCGTTGGAGGAAATACTAATTACCAGTGCAGGCGTGCACCCACCTTACAACGTGGAGGTCGTCTCCTCGAGTTGCTGCTCTGCGGTCAATTACTCTCGCACACACACACACTCAAAATCTAACTGTATACAGCACTCGGTCGTAGATCGGTTAGCTGACGTTGCCTCGATGGCGTCCCGATGAGCTCTCTCGAGCTCGGGCTCGTTCGCCGCTTCGCTGCTCGGGCCCGACGTGCGCGCGCAGCTTCTCGCGTCGAGTCGCCCGTCGGCCGCCGTCGTCTTGCGCGCCTCGTGTAGTGAGTGCTCGCGGCCATGTTGATCAAGGCGGACGACGTTGCCGGGCTGCTGCTTCCCACGGAGAGGACGATGTTCCCGGGGATGCTGTTAACCCGGTAAGTCTATATGATCGTTCCTCCGTGTTGTATAATGTATCGGCTAATGAGTCTGCTCTGTTACAGGTGCAGACGGGACGGCCGATCTTCGAGTCTTCTCTCTCACTCGCTCTCACGGTGGCTGCTCAGCTGGTGCGCGTCGGGTCGGTGACTGCTGCTCTTCGTCGGCGCTGCGTTGCTGCGGGGATGCTGGCTGCTTCTCAGGTGAATATCTATCTCCCGAGGGAGTGCTGCGTATTATTTACTGATTATTAATTGAGAGTTATGGTAATGTTATGATTACCATAACCTCACTTCCAATCCTCTCCTAGCATGTAGCTGTCAGTTAATATGTGCACTACATGCGTCCTTCTTTCCTTCTGATTAGGATTCTTATTAATTGTTTAACTGTTTCACAGCTTCCTGGATATCTTGTTGCTGCTCGTGCTGCTCCATCTGGCACCTTGGGCCATCGCAGGCTGCTTCATGTCCTGGTGCGAAGCCTCCTGGAAGTGGTATCGCCTCTCCTGATATGCTGCTTCCATGTGCTAGGGGGAAGGAGTTACGAGAAGTATTGGGGATTTGGGGAGCTTCGTGTAGGCTAGGTAGGCTTAGAGATGTGAGGGTAGGTAGGCTAGTTCATATTGGGGTTCGCTCGCTTATTAACTTGACAGGTATTACATACCTTGTCACAAGTTTAATAAATATAATACAAAATTATAGCTAGGATTTTTATCGAAGTGGTCATTGAATTTTAGTTAATATTGTAGAATAATGAAAAACTACAATATTTTAATGTATTCAGCATGTGTTAACTCTAATAACAAAATATTGAATAAAAATTTTCGTTTACTACCTTCAATTCGTTTCATATTAAATTGCTTTATTAAAAAAATATAATAATTGTACATATAATATAATATATTCAAAAATTTTAACATTATTAAGATAAAAATATGTAAGTCTTATTAAAGATGTTCGTTGGGTGATCCGACATGAAATTAATCGAAGTTCTTTTAAAAATTTCGAACATTAATGAAGTCAATAATTTAAGGCTGACAAAATCTAAATCAGCTAGAAAATGTTATACTCTTTCTTTTTGTAAATTTTTCGTCTTTTTTAAAATAATGTGAAATAAATCCTAAATTGTCAGAGAAGTTTTTTGTGAATTTTTACAAATTCAACTTCAGTGCCAAAAAAAGAAAAATGAAGCAATGAAAAAGATATAATTTTCAATTTTTCTTCTTTTTATTAATGCACTCCGAAATTATAATTATAGTTAATATGATGTCTAAAATTTAAACTGCTTCGACAGTCATTCAAAGAAATGATTCTACCATTCAAATGATTTGTAAATATTTAGGACCATATTCTGACATAGTTATCTTTTAAGTTGCTTGCCATTTCCAGCGATTCATTAGCTTGATCCAAAATTGAATATTCATGTATTGGTTGATTCACTTGGAGTCTGTTCAATTTTTAATTACATTATCAATTTAGTGCATTATTGAACATAATTATTTTTCAGAAAGAGAACTGTTAAAGCTAATGTATTCGTATACTGTAAACGGTTTGGAATGTACTTTTTAACCAAAAGCAATTTAATTGAAGGTGCCCTTATTATGTTATCATATTTGTATTGTGCGTTTTAAATATTTGCATCTTAACTTGCCTTTGTGGAAAATTATAAAAATCTATTGGGATAATATTTTAATTATTATAGTTAATGCATTTCAGAAAGCAATTGTGGCTAAACGTTTTTATTTCGTTCTGCTTCAAAGATAAACTAGTATTCACAATTACTTAAAAATAAATGAAATAATCAGAATTTGTCATTAAGACAGGAAAGGGAATTTTTGTCAACTTTTTTGACTTTGACAATATTTAAATCTTAATTTCCCAGACAAAAGCATCTGCTTTTCAAAATTAAAAAGAAATCCCTTTTATCTTTTCATCTGGATTATTACTTTGCTTGATTTAAATATTCACCATTAACATTTTGCGTGCCGGTCTCATTATCGGAATCTAGTTTGTACTCCTCCAAATGTATTGCGGTATTCTCTTTGTCAGAGTCGCTCTCTGATACTTTGTCATCTATTTCGTGGTCAGCTATAATTTTAATATTTATATGCTTAGTGATTAAAAATACCGATATAAATTTGTGACAAAAGTAAGCTAAGATATTCGAATCAAATTTTCATTATAATGTTTGAATTAATAGTTCAAAACCCTAGCAAAAGATTATAAATTTAAAATATTCTTATGTTAAATTATTCACGATTTAAGGAGATTATACCATACTTAATATAGCCCTCCTTACGTTATGGATAGTGCGGTATTTGCTAATATATTTGAAAATAAAAGCGTATTGGCAAATCGTAGAGAAGAGGCGCTTTCCTATATTAATAATTTAATTATGTACTGAATTTTTGAACTAAAATATTCTCGCGTTTTCGATAAAGGTCATACCAAAATGTGAGACTAACCCGAGTTCGAAGCTAGACATTTTTTGTAAGATTTCATTCGATAACGCAATAATATTTTGATCTGTACTTTTTGATTATTAGTAAACATCAGACACCTCTTCTCATCATTTTACAAATGCTGTCCCGTTAAACGTAGTAAGAAGCTAATTCATCGTAGTATTAAAAAATTGATCAGTTTTTAGTCTACAAATTGTTTTTTTTCCTTGAAAAATAAGTTCAGAATTGGCTGCATAGTCAATGTTCGATCTTATCTTCAAAAAATTTGTATAAGTAATAAAATAATAACAATAATGTACCTTCATTATCTAGACCCAGTGGTTGCCAATTCTCGCATGCTTTTAATCGTTGGTCAAGGATTTGCAGACTGCATTTCCTGCCAAACATTTTTTATGACGAGATCCCTGGTTCGTGTTTTTAATTTTGAAGTACCCGTCGTTGCGCGAAAGTTTTTTTGCTCTTTCCAGCTCAATTCCCGACTTTTCTTTAATTTTTATAATTTCAACTATAAAAATTGTAAAATCGTCAATAATTATGTTTTATGCAAATAGTTACTTAAGTTATCTACGATACAATTGCGAAAACAAAGCAAGCAACGAAAGTTACATAGGAAAAGAATTCCGTCCCTGTATCATAGTAAGCTTCTTAATTTGACGTAAAGGAAGTTAGATTTTAAGTATTTATTTATGTAAGTGCGTACAGAAAAACGCAATTTCCGTAAAAAGTAAATGTAAATATACTTGCTAATAAAATTTTTTATCGTTGGTCGCGTTCTGAGAATGTTGTGCAAAGTCCTATGGTACGACTCTAACACATTATTAGTCCTGTGGATGGCATTATACACGGAGAAAATTTCGGGTGTCACTTTGTTCATCCATTCCGATATTAAATAGTTGTTTACAAAATAAAGCCATTTTAGCCGTTTATTGTTATTGTTCTTGAATTTATCTTTTATTATCTCAATAATAATATTAATCGCCTCCTTGATTTGAGTTACTGCAAAATTAAAATCATTTTTATAATGTAGTGCCCGTCCGGATTTTTATCATGGTTTTTTCTTACAAACAATCGGTACATCTTGGACTTTGCTTTTCGTAGGACGGCCTGTAAATTAGTAATATTAGTTAGTTACTTATCAAGTCTCTCTTTTCCAAAATATTCAGTAAAAATAGGTATTAAATGAGTCAATTTTTACTACAGTATTCGTCTATTTGATAGAGTGATATAATCTCAAGAGATTAAGATTAGGTAAGGTATGTACTTGTACGCGCGCTTAAAACTTAAATACGGCAATATATACTACTCGAACACAAATGATGTGGTAATGTTACAATTTAAACCTTCTAGTTTTTAATTTTTTAATTTAATTTTTAGAACTATTTTTAAAGCTCTATAAGTTACTAGGGAACAAGCAGTGATTTCTCTACATTTATTGCTGAGTTGATTGCTTTCAGCCTACTTATTAATCAACGCTTGAAGAAAAATAAAACTTATATAGAGTGATAATATCACAAGTTCTAAGTCAATATAAACAACTAAAGCTATAAAATTACTTATTACTTAAATGTATTCAATACTTAAATGAGTGACAATTCAGTGAGGTTTTCTAGCACAAACAGTAATTTCGATTATTAAGAAATATTTAAATCAATGTATGTATAATTGCTGAAAGCATGTGTAAACTTAAAAGCGAATCAAATACGTTGTTTGACACCGATTATAAAAATGTTTTTGATTAAGCAGAAAAATTATTTTTATAATTACATTTTTATTCATGTGTGCAATTATGAATGTAGATTGAAATAAATGTCTCTATCCCAATAGGAATTTCGAAATAATGCTTACTTGAGTAAAGTGAAAATAACAGCCTCGTACTTGCACTTGTTCAAAAGCATTTCTTAAAGATCTAAACAACGCCTTTTCAAAGTCAGTCATTACTCGATGTGGTTTAAAATTTTTAAATTTTTGTTTCAGTTCTTCCCAAATACTTGTGTAAGCTTGCGTTGTTCCACGAGACATTAAAACCCAAGCACAAGGCACAATCTGAAAATTATTAGGGAAGTGAATGTTTATTTCTGCAGATTTTATAACGGGGAAGAGTTCTTATTAAAAACAAATTATATGAATGTGCAAGCTTTGTGATAGCATCTTCAATGTATTTAAAGGTGTGCCTAAGTCAATTTTCTTTAATTAATTAATAAAAAATAAAACTGCATTTACAAAACTAAGAGAAGAGGCGGCTAATCTCACTAATAATCGAAAAATATAGCATTATCTTTAAACGTTATATTATACTTCGAAAAAAAATAAATATTGGATAAAATAGTTGTTAATTAAAGAAACTTACTCTAAAACGTTAACTCGTTCTAAAATTACAGAGGAACTACTATTTAGATGAACTTTGAGGCTCAAAAGGGCTTATTTTTATTTAAATATCATCTATTTGATTGAACTTTTTAAAAATGAAGTTTGACTATCTATGTTTTGTTCTTTCACTATAAATCGTTGAAAGATAATATTATTTTCTTCAATAAATTTTATTTAGAGTTTAATTAATTCACTCACTTACATATTTGTAAGTATAATCCATTATTTTAAATCAATTTACGTCAAAATATCTGTTTGATCAAATATTGTAAACTGTTGGAATTGCGATCGGCCCTTCTATCGATTTTCCCCCACCACCTTAAGACAATAGAAGAGCACGGTGTCCGTCGGAGGGCTCACTCTCTCCTCAGCTACCGATATGAGTTGATCGTTTTGACGCCACCGCGAGATCTCGTTTTTATTATCTTGTACTTTTATTATCTTATTATTTTTATATTAAACAAAGTGAAGTGTAGTGAGGCGTGTTTTTATTGCTGCCACCACCCAATAATCCATCAGGTTATCGGCCCACCACCGCTTCCATTTGCGCGGGGAATTCTGAGAAGGATCTTATTTTGGTAAGAGGCGCGAATAGCCAGGATGTCGGAAAAAGGAGCGAAGACGACGAGCAGCATCACCAAGGGTAGGTGGAAATATTAATTAAGTGAAGCGAAAATCGATTTGATAGGGACGCGGTGATTTGTGTTTAAAACGATATCGTTGTGCGACGCGATCTTAGACTAACATGTTATGCAAATTCACCGGCCGGTATTCATGGTTTATTAATTTTATTAATTTATTTATTAATCTATTATTAATCTTGTGTGGATGCGATGAGAAAAGCCTAGATGCGAAAAATTGTGAGTGTGATGAGGAAAAATGTTCATAGACACGTTTGTCTTTTGTTCGAAAAATTCGTGGAACAGGACCTTGGAAAGGTCAGAGCGCGGCATTTGTTTGTACCGGGTATTGCATGCGGCGGGAACACGTGAGCGACGAAATAGGAATAGCAGAGCGAAAGTGCGAGTGAGAAGGAGAGCGCGAGGCGGGAGCGGCCGAACGAGCTCGGGAACACTCGAGAAAGAGAAAGAAGGGCATGTACGGGAGAAGCGCGAGTTCGGGCGCGCGCGAAGTGGGAAAGAGAGCGGAGACGCGTACTTACGTAGTAGAGAAACGAGCGAGACTAGGTGAGCGCGGAGCGGGGCGTTCTCGATGCAAAGAAGCGCGAAGTGTGGTAGACGAAAAGCTAGATAGGCAGGATCTTGCGCGCTAATTTCGGATCAGCTGATCTTCCTTTTCTTTTCTTTTCTTTTTCCTCTTTCTCGTACCGCATGCGATACAATATCGGTCCAACAAATGTATAAGCAACTTTAAAAGGATATTAAGTGAAAGTTAACGTTAACAAAGTGATGCGCTTTGTAAAATGAGAATTGACATGAGAAGAGTTTCCCCGGGCAGAAGGTTGGTCTAGACCTTCTGGAAAATAAATAATTTTCACAACAGAATCCGGATTCACGTGTACCCTGTGTACATAATAAATAATAATTATTAAAGTGTTTTAAAAGTTGCATTCATCGGCACAGCTGGTCTGCTGATGTGCTGCAGGCGTCGTACGTTCTCGCAGAGCATTAGTGGGGATGTGGTTGGCTACACTTTGTGTTCAAGTGTTAGTTGGTTACATTCGCTGATGGTTTAACAGCTTTGTGTTCAAGAGGTTGAACCATCAGCTGATTGCGATACATGTTTTTCAGATATGGATCACCTATCAGGAGATCAGATTCGAGTGGTATCTGAAGCAATCAAGGCTAGGCGCAATAAAAGGGAAGTACTGACCATTCCGGTCAAAAACCAGCTAATTACTTATCCCTCTACCGAATTAGGCAATTTAGTAAAATCTGAAATGATTGAATGGGATTTGAATGATGCGAAAGAGATGGGTATTACAAGCGATGAGTTGAACGATGATGCGTTTGGGGTCGACCTGAGAGACGTGGACGTGAAGGGTGAAGAGATGGGCAGAGATATTGAATGCGAAACGGACTCTGAGATGAGCGATAAACGAGATTCGATAATAAACGAGAAGCGAAATTTCAGAGAAGCGAATGTGTTAAGTAAAAATGCGCCGTTGATTATTGCTGATGAAAAATGCAACATAAGCATGCGAATTAAAAACAAAACTAAATTGTCTAATATTAAAAGAGATGATTTTTTAGATGAGATGGATGAGACGAGAAATGTGATGGAAAGAGTCACTCAAGTTATTGAGGAGAAAATGCAACCTGTTGCGAATTTGATGATCCGGGTAGACATGGTGGTCACGGACATAAACAATTTCTTTGATTCAATGACGGGACGCGACATATCACAACAAAACAACTTGAGAGAAAATATTGATGAGATGCGCAACCTCAACGATGAGATGAGACGAATGTATTCGGAGATGAGAAGATGCATTCGTGAAGGACGAGAGGTGTTAAGGGAAATGAAAGAGGTAAGAGATGAGTTTTATGATAAGAATGAAAATGATTTTGAACAAATTGCACATAATTCGACCGAAAATTCGGGGCATGACGTTATATCGAAAGCGGATATAATAAAATTAATTAGATCGGAATTAGAGAAAGAAAATAATTCGGAAACTAAAAATTTTAACAAATCGAATGACATGAGTGAGTATAAAAACGCGATTAAATTACTGAATGTGAGAGATTCGAGTACAAAGAGAGATTATAAATTATCGGTACAAATGAAATACGAACTGTTTATGGATTACTTTACTTCGGAATTAATTGCCTTGGATTTAATGTACATTATTGATGAAAACTCTGAAAAACGAGACGCGACGGAAAGAGAAATGTTAACGCGAGATCAGTTTAAAGTCAGAGACATTTTAATAAATCATATCGATCAAAATTATCATGCCAAATTAATTGATATTAAAGACCCGAAAGAGATGCTGGAAAAAATTAAGGAAATTAAGAGATGTGAATGTAGTTTATCGTCTGTTAACTTGAGGAAACAGTTGTATTCTTTGGTGTTCAAACGTAAAGAGAGAGTGTCAGTTTTCGTTGACAAATTTGATGAGATAATAAGAACACATAATAATATTCCTCATACTCAGCCGTTTGCTGAATCTGAGATTCGTGATGCCTTTTATAATGCAATAGTACGAGAAGTGCCACAGATTCACGAACTTAATTTTGTGAACAATAACGCGACGGGTAAGGATCTAAACTATAATCAATTAAAAACATTTCTTTTACAGCATGAAGCGATGAGGAAGGGAAGCGGAGGTGCGACAGTGAGCACTAGTGTGGAGCCTAGAGTAGCTCTGGCTGCCACACAAATAGAAGGGATGCGTTGCTACGAGTGTCACGCATATGGGCATATTAGTCGTGACTGTCCCAGGAAAAACTCGGGAGAAAAATTGTGCTACAATTATAGGCAATTTACACGGGACCATAAGGCTGAGAATTGCCCAAATCCCAGCACAAGAGATGCGAGCAACGAGAGACGTGGAAGAGGACGCGGTATTATAAGGTATGCGAGATTTAACCAAGAGAATCGAACTTTTAGTTACCAAAGACAATTTGGAAGTGATGAGAGAAATGTGAGAGATGCGCAAACAAAATTCCAGAGGCGAGCTTAAAATCGGAGGGAGCGGGATGCGTAGATATTAAAACGGGAAAGGATAGAATTTTAAACCTTAAATAATGTGATTTGCGCGGAATCATTGTCGGAAAATTTGCTATTCTTAGGAAAATTTGTAGACAATGGACTAGGCATTTATTTGGATAATAAGAGAGTAGAGATATTTGATCCCATTTCGAATTAAACTTTTCTGACTGGAATATACGAGAAACCATAGTGGTTAATTGAAGTCGAAATAGAAAAGCGAAGCGATAGTTTAAAATCAAGTTCGGTAAAATTCAATTGTACACCAATTGCGTACCTTCTAACCAGAAGTAAAATTAAACAGACACCTCATGTAAAAATTTAATGAAATCCATGATATCGAATCCCAGTCGGAAATTAAGAAATAAAAGTGACGTGTTGAAAGTCGGTTCAAGCTTTGAAATAATAGTGACAGATGGAAACTGCATAACCTTAACGAAATAACTGTAAACACTGATGAAAAAATGAGATGTGAAAAAGAAATTGATAGTGAGACAGATTTACATGTCGAATCGAATAGTCAATGTTATGGCATGTGAGAATGGGCCATGCCTTTTTAAATTATCTGAGAAACCTGCAGAAGAGATTACCTGATTTTAAGGAATTGAGTGATGTGAAATTTGATAATTCCGTGCTTGAATGCGAAGTGTGTAGAATGACTAAAATGAACAGATTGCCTTTCAATGAGACGAGGATGAGAGCATCTGCTCAATTACAAATAATTCACTCGGACATAATGGGCCCGATAAGTCCGAAATGACACCCAAAGGGATATCGCTTTATTTGTGTATTTGTAGATGATTCTTCCCGATTAGCTTAGGCATATCCCATAAAATTTAAAAATGATACAGGATCGTGTCTTGATCACTTTGTTAAAACTTCGAGAAATTTACTTGAACGAGACGCGAAAGTCTGTTATTTAAGATCAGATCAGGGTACAGAATTTACGGGAGGCGATACAATTAAAGTACTCGAAAAACTCGGAGCTGAACTGTAGTTGGCATGTTCTGATACTTCTCAGCACAATGGAGTGGCTGAGAGATTCAATCAGACTATTCAGAAGAAAGTAAGAGCGCTAATGTTTGATTCTAAATTTCCAGAAAATATGAGGGACTTGGCTTTGGGTGCTGCTGTTTATGCTTACAATACAACTTCGCACAAGTCAGATGAGATGGTTTCTCCTTTGGAAAAATTCAACCTAAATTATACCGTGAATTTAAAACAATATAGGCGTTTTGGTTGCATGGCTTATGTAAAGATTCAGAGAAAAATAGGTCCTAAGTTTAGACAGATTGCAATCCCAATTTTCCTTGTTGGATACAAAGCCACCGGTTATGTCTTGTTCAAACCAGATGAGAAGAGATTTTATGAAAGTCGAGATGTGAGATTTAATGAAAAAAAATTGTTTTTGGTGACAGATTCACAAAGAATCAAATACAAGACTGGAACAATGATTTTGAAAAGGTAAACAACGAGAAGTGGTTCTTGAATTATGAGAAAGATGCGTCGAGAGAATCTGAGGAAATAATAAGAAAGGAGGGAGTAGAAAAGCGAAAGAGAGGTCGCCCGAGGAAATTGCAAGCGAAAGAAAGCGAAATAGAAAAGGAACAAATATTAAGTGATCTGAAATATAATGCACTGTTAGCAAAAATTAACTGTGACCCACAATCATATAGAGAGGCGATGAGTTCAAAAGACAAAGAAAATTGGTTGTCTGCAATTCAGAGTGAATTTGACTCAATGAACAAAAATGAAGTATGGGAACTGGTAGAACGATCTGAAATTGTCAGAGGCGAAAAATAAATCGAATATAATAGATTCTAGGTAGATCTTGAAGAAAAAGATGGAAAAGGAAGGGACGTGTAAATATAAAGCGATACTTGTTATAAGAGGCTTCAAGAATAGAAATGAATATGATTTGGTTGAAACATACGCACCTGTTTCGAGATTAACCTTGATAAGATCGGTTCTAGCTATCATTAATAAATATGATTTGGACGTATATCAAATGGACGTGAAAACCGCTTTCATGAACGGAACTATAAGCGAAGAGATATACATGGAATTGCCAGAAGGCATGAATGTGACGTGCAAAGAGAAGCGAGAAAAGGTTTGTAAATTGAAGAAAGCGTTGTATGGTTTAAAAAATCAGTCCGAAATGTTAGAATGAAAGGTTTACGGAAGCTGCTAATAAAATAGGTCTGCACACTCATGATAGCGAACCATGTTTATTTACTTGGCGAAAGGGGAATAAATTCTTGTTTTTGGTTTTGTATGTTGATGATATGTGAATTGCTAGCAACGATAAAGTCCGACTAAGCGAGGTGAAAACTAAATTAAAATAAGTATTTGAAATGACTGATCTGGGAGAACCGAAGTGCTTTCTAGGAATTAAGATTTTACGGGATAGAGTGAAAAAAACGTTGACATTGTCACAAGAAAGCTATATATTAAAATTGTTACAGAGAATTGGGTTTGGTGAGATGCATCCGCAAAGGACTCCGATAATTACAAACCAGGTAGTAAATCGTAAGAGACGCGATCGCGAAGAGAATGAGACAGAATCGGAATACAAAAGTGACGAATTCAAACTGAATGTTCCCTATAGAGAAGCCGTGGGTTCATTATTGTATCTAGCAAATGTGACGCGTCCTGATATCACTTATGCAGTAAATATTGTCGGTAAGCATCGAATAAATCCGAATGAGGACGATTGGGAAATGATAAAAGGATTTTTGGTATTTAAAGGGAAGTGTGTCCTTGGGTCTAAAATATACTGGTAATACTGATGATATTCAGACTTATTCAGATGCAAGTTTAGCCGATTGTAGAAATAGTTGAGAACTAGTGATTTTGTAATTAAATTGTTTGGAGATGCGGTGTCTTGAAAGATACACAAGCAATTATATGTCGCATTATCTAACTGTCAAGATGAGTATATAGCAATGAGCGAGGCGTGTCAATATAAAATTTCGTTGTTAAATTCTTTCAAATTGATTGTAATTGATGACTTTAAATCAATGATTCTATGGTGCGACAATAAGGCGGCTGGTGCAACCACCCAAATGACAGGTAACAATATGTTGCGACATACAATTGAAATTAAAGAACATTATGTGAGAGAATGTGTTAAAATGGGTTTTGTTATAGTGATGTGGGTTAAGTCTAAAGAACAACTTGCTGATATATTTACGAAGCCTTTGGCTTTTGATTTACATAATAAACTAACCTTCAAGATAATGAATGGATAAAGAGATGCGTATATATTATGCTTAATATGTGTGATTTGTATTTCTTTTAGGAAACAGTAAGTGATTGCAGGTCCGATCGGGAGGGAGTGTTGAAATTGCGATCGGCCCTTCTATCGATTTTCCCCCACCACCTGAAGACAATAGAAGAGCACGGTGTCCGTCGGAGGGTTCACTCTCTCCTCAGCTACCGATCTGAGTTGATCGTTTTGGCGCCAGCGCGAGATCTCGTTTTTATTATCTTGTACTTTTATTATCTTATTATTTTTATATTAAACAAAGTGAAGTGTAGTGAGGCGTGTTTTTATTGCTGCCACCACCCAATAATCCATCATAAACCATAATGGAACATATTTTATTAAATTATTTATAAAAAAGTGTCTGAAAATAATTTGCATGCCCGAAAATAGCTTGTTCTGTGATATAAATGTCGTTGTATAATATCGCTGACCTAAAACTGATTATATTTACTAAACATTTAGTGTAACATAATCGAGGTGGATTTCCAGTTAAAAGTCAAGAGGATCGAGGTGGAATCAATGCAAATTGTAAAAAAATAGCAATAGACAATTACTTGCAAAATAGAAGCGTTATTTGGATATTAAATAAGAATATCTTAGTGTATTAGGAAACGACATTTAATTTCACAGATATTAATTAAATGGGCAATGTAATTTCTAATTATATGATTAATTAGGGTTTATGAATATATACATGATGTCAAACTTACAATATTGTATTTCTCACACATTATGGTAAGAATTTGCTGGCAGTTCTTAACGTCTGGCCTCGAATTGAAAGTTGCGTCAATATACATATCGTTCATATTATCAAATTCATTAATTAATTCAGTGTCGTAAAAAAGAAGATGTTCTGATTTTAATGATGATTTTATCAACGTCGATTCAATGCGACAATTCTCGTTATTAATTTTTACTTCTAGAAGCTCTGGTTTGGCTTTTAATTCCTCACCTAGATGTCCGATCGAAGTATAATTATTAGCTATACTTGACGTTGTACACCTTGTTTTTACACGCTGCAACGTTCTTTGGACACTGCGGTATGTGACAGTTGCAGCAATGTCTTTGTACCTGTATCAGTAAATTATTCTGAATTAATAGTGGTCTACATAATTAATAAGTTCGGAAGCAATTGAGGGTATTATATATTTATATATTGTAGTGAACTAAAATGCATTAGTTTGATTACCATATTTATAAAAGTATTAATATTTCGGCCGAGAAACAGTATATTTATAAATCTATCAATAGATTTCATTTAAAAATAATGAATATGACTAAATATTTACAGAGTTGTCACAATTCTGTCAATAGATGTCATAATTTGAACATATAAAAGAATTTTCTTTGATATTTTTATTAATTAAACTACTAGCAACAGATACAGTGCATTATTCAGATGAGTGCATTTAAAATAGATGCATTTAGTTTATTCGATTATTAAATTTTGAATTTTATATTCATTATACAATGCGTATTATTTTTAATTATTATTACTATATAATGTGTATTATTAAAATAGTCGTTACTCCAAACCGGAGAACCGCAGAACCGGAGAACGTCCGAAACGGGATCCTCCTTAATTTAATAAATAGAGGATATAGGATTAATTGTATATAATATTTGTAAGATATTTTTATTGCTCGAATTTCTTTTTTCGACGGAAGTTTTATGAAAGAAGTTTTTGAAACAAAACTTTTTCTAGGACTCTTTTTTAAAAACTTTTTCGAAAACTTTTTTTCAAAAACCGAATAACACAAATACCCAGGTACCCCTCATGTGAAAAACACTTTGACATTATTATATTAAAGAAGGATTAATTTCGTAACGTCTTTTGAAGGGTCAGAAACCGGAGGCCTAATAGTATAATATTATCATTATATTATTATATATTTCAGACAAATCGACCTATATGTATCGAGAAAACTTTAATCTACCATTTTATCAAAATATCGGTAACATAGGTCATTTTGGCCTGACCTTAATAGAATTTATACGGGAATTAGTTTTACAAAATTGTGTGTCATGTAAACTAACTATTTTGCAGCTGGGATGGGGGAAGGGATTCTATTTGAATGATAGTATTGGCAAAATAATTTATACATGGTACACATAGATACAATTTTAATTGTAAAATTTCAACAAATTTAAGTATTTAAATACTAATTTTAAATACCTATTTATACGACATTGGATGTTAAAATTAGGTGCATGATCGGTGTATTTGATGAAAACTTGATATCCTTTTCTGTAGTCCAAAATGTACAGTTGATGGTACTGGTTCTGTAAAGTATATTTTTCCTTCCAGCGTTAGCCAACATATTAATGTTGTTATCCGACTCTTACGGCGAGGACGTACTGGTAAGGTATACACTCTAAACTCCAAATAGTAAAAATCGACGTTAGAAGAGGTAAAAAATAGGTTTTGCTCTTTTAATAAAGAGTAGATATTGCGATTTGCTATTTACGAAAAGATACTTATTTAAATGCCTAACCTTAAAATCGTTCGCTAAATGCGCCCGGAAAACTATGCAATGTTACCAAAGAAACTCTGGCAAATATTTTATGTTTAAGTTTTAAGAATCATCATAGCAAGTTTCTCATTTTTATATTTATACCAATTGAAGTCTGTTAGATTAGGCACCCGAAATTTTATAGCTTTCCAAAGAGTAATTATCTTATTTTATTCTTTGAGATTATGTGCACAAAATTTGTTACTTTTTAAATAGTAAATATCTTTTACTCTTGTTTTACTTCTTTCCAATTAGTAATTTGTACTTTTTACTAGTTTAGATTTTGTTTCCAAAATTTTATACTTTTCAAAGTAGTAAATATCTCGTTTTAGTATTTTCTAAATAGCAAATATTTGCGTTTACTCTTTCTAAAAGACAATTTTTGCATTTTGCTCTTTACAATGAGTAAACTTAACGTTTTATCTTTTCGTATATAGCAAATCGTAATATCTACTCTTTATCAAAAGAGAAAAACTTATTTTTTACCACTTCTAACGTCGATTTTTACTATTTGGGGTTTAGAGTGTACATTTCAAGAGTCATATTTTTTTGTAGCAAATCCGATTTTTTAACACTATAGTTCATTACATAGCGCAATATACGTCTTACCCGACTTATAGTAATTTGTTGATGACCTTCAGCGCAAACATTTATTATGTTACGGCAATTTATGATATCAGATTTGTCATTCAGATTTTCAGCGCATGCTTATCTAATGATGCTGCAGCCGTTCTTAGCTTTTTGATTTGATTTTTAGAATTTTGTTACTTTCAGTGTTTCAAAAGTTTTATTATATATTCCATTTTTTAAATAATTCATATAATGAGTGTATATTTGTTGTATTTATTTACAATTTTTTAAGTTGCTGCCGGTTTACAACCATATTTAAACGATCTTCAGCGCAAACATTTATTAATTATTTTGTATATTTACTTTAATGTTTCAGTAGTAGTAATATTTCAATGTTTTTTCTCATATTTCCATTTTTTAATTTTTTCTTATACTTCATGTAATGAATACACATTTTTTTACTTATTCACAATGTGATATGTTGCAACCGATTTTCAATCATATTTTAACGACTTTCAGCGCAAACATATATTAATTATTTTGTATATTTACTTTAATGATTCAATAGTAGTAATATTTCAATGTTTTTTTTCATATTTCCATTTTTTAATTTTTTCTTATACTTCATGTAATGAATACACATTTTTTTACTTATTCACAATGTGATATGTTGCAACCGATTTTCAATCATATTTTAACGATTTTCAGCGCAAACATATATTAATTATTTTGTATATTTACTTTAATGATACAGTAGTAGTAATATTTCATTTTTTCTCGTATTTCCACTCTTTTTATTTAATCATATAATTGATATAAAGTAAGTATAAATTATTTTGTAGTCATTTACAATATGTCTTCAAACACTATATTTTTAGTGTAATTTTTATTTTCGTCCTTTAGTTTATCACTTGCTATTTTTGCATTGTTTAGTAATAATATTTTCAAATTTTTTCTATTTCTAGCTCTTGAAAGTGCTACGTATAATTGACCATGGCTAAAAACTGGGGTTGGTAAATAGATACCAACGTGTTTATATGACTGTGCTTGTGATTTATTAATAGTCATTGCGAAACCTAATCGTATGAGAAATTGTTTTCGGCGCATATTGAATGGTATTTCTTCCTTAGATGGTGACAAAGTGATTCTTGGTATTAAAACTAATTTTCCAATTTTTTTTCCGCTTATAATTTCTGCTTTAATTAAATGTTTCATAAGTTTTTTTACTAATAACCTTGTTCCATTACAAAGACCTTCATTTACATTTAAATTTCTCAGAAGAATTACTATTGCACCTACTTTTAATTGTAATTTATGCAGATGAAGTCCATTAGGCGTAAGCGTATTGAGAAATTCAGTAGGTAACATGACATCTAAGTTTTCTCCATTATCATCTTCCGCTGTATCTACACTTAAATATTCAATACTTTGCCCTTCCATTATATCTAAAATTTTATTATTAATTTCAATTACATCATTGTTTGTGGGGGCCAGTATAACCTTATCATTTAAATCTACATCATTCATTTTTATTTCATTACCAAAAGTTTCTGCAATGATATCATTTTCTTTTGTTATTAAATCAACAGGGATTTCGAGCAGTTCATTTTCTTCTTCATATATATTTAAACGTTTACCTTCACCTACGTTCAATAACCATTGTCTAAAATGATTGTCATTATCTGTCACTCGAAGATTTTCATTTAGTGTCATGCGTATAAAATTTGGCCATAAGTAGCTGTTTTTAACTGAATTTTCGATAACTTCAGTACGACTACCATGTCGGATAACTGGTAATGTTTGTCTAAAATCGCCAGACACAACTAACATTTTATTACCAATTTGATTAATGTTACATGTAGTACTTTCTGTGATATTAAGTGGTAATTTAAATGTTGTATGTACTGTTTTTCCGTTATGTAATAAATTTGCTGCAATTCCTGTCCAGGCAACACATAAAAATGAAATACTTGAGAATTTTAGGTAGTCTATTAGAACGTTAAGTAAATAACTTTTTCCACTTCCTCCTGGTCATCAATAAAAATGTTTTTTTTTCTTCAATTTTTAAATGTTGCACAACAGTATTGAAAATATCTTTTTGATAATTTTTTAAAGAATTTACTTTGACTTCTAATTCAGTAAGTGTGCAACTTTTGTTATATGATATCGAAGTATCATCACTTTCTTCTATGTGTGTAGAAATAACGGGTAATTTGAAATCATTTAAAGAATATCCATGTAATTGTAAATTTTTATCAATAATGTTTAATGCAAGATTTTCACCTACATTTTGATCGTATTTTGGGTGGTAAAAAAAGTGTTTGTATTTTTCGAATAAATCTTTTGCATTAATGGGATTGTGAAAAATACAAATATATGCAAATAATTCACAAAGAGCAGTAGGAAATTGTAATTGTGATGCTTCTTCCAAACATCTATCCCACTCTTTATCTTCATTCACCAAATGTCTAGCTACAGAAGCTTCATAAAATGTAGAATAAATTATACCATCCACAGTACGTAAATCCTGAAATGATGATGCTCCTTTTACATGTAAAAGTAATAATTTTATAAAATATCGTTCACGATCTTTTGGATTCACCAAATACATTCTGCTTAATATAGGTTTATTTGTTTTTTTCTTTCATTCCATGTTTTTGAATTATTATCAAACACATAATGTAATAGTATTTCAGAATATAAATAATTTCGTGCTTTAGAATTGATTTTATTTAATTTAAAGTATGCTGTTAATGTAGTTTCTACATTTTTTTTAATATTTCTTTTTCTTTCCCTTCTTTAAAATATACTTCTTGTTCATCTTGATTGTGAATAGCTAATCTTATTATGGTATGTGAAAGTTCATGTAAAGGGTATTCTAATAGTCTGTGCATAGCTTCTGGTGGACATAAATATCTTGTATTAATATACTGCTTAATTTCATCATATTCGTATTCATTGTTTTCGTTGTCTTCATTATTAGTTAAATTAGAATTGTCTTTTAATTTGATGCCTGCATTACGTATTTCAATATACTCACAGTCATGTCCTTTATAACAATATTTGAATAAGTGTTTTATGCATTGTACTGTTGAACATACTTCGACATTAATGTGACAATTAAATTTTAACAGTAAATAAGGATTATATGGAACAACAAAACAATTATCAGCTACTCTATTGTAATATTTACCTTTATAATTGATTTTTTTGCCATCATTTCTTCGCATATACGATGGATATCCTGATGAATTAAAAGTTGTTTTATTATTATATTTTTTTTGGAAAATTTTTCTTACATTTTTTTGTCACTTTTTCCATGCAAGGTGAACTTATGTTTTGTTCTCCACAAGGTCCGTGAATCATAATCTGTTTTACAATATTATACAACCGTGGATAGATATCTTTATTTGGAATTTCTGCATTTATGAGTGCATCAACTTTTTCTGGAGTATTGATTTTATAATTCTTATCTAAGAATAATAGCATATGCATGTGAGGAAGTCCACGTTTTTGAAATTCGATAACATAGGTGTAAGCGATACAGTTTCCTAAAACACCTTGTTTAACTACCAATTCTTTAAATTCTTTTACTTTTTGATGAAACACTTTAACTACTAAATCTGGTCTATCAATTGCATTTTCATATTTTTCTAAATTTTCAGTTATTTCTTTTCAATTTGGATTACATGTCATAGTAATAAATAAGTCAGGTTTTCCGTAACGATTTACTAGATTCATTGAGTCAATATAATTTTGTTTTAAAAATCTTGAACTCCCAACAAAATTTGATAGCAAAATAAACCTTTTTTCCAATCTTTACATTTTCAGATTCTTTTTTTCTATGTAAATAATCCATTACGCCTTTATAATAATCGCTTCTTAAAATATCTTGGTTTTTCTTTATAAAATATAATCTTGATTGTTCAACTTTTACAAATGCATCAATTGTAAACTGTTGAGAAACTTTTCCCATATTAAGGTATGGATTAAATCCATTTCTCATAGAAAGTCTGTAATTATAAAATTGCAAACATGAAATATTGTTTTTCTTATATTTGCATTTCATATTAGGCATCCATCCATATCCTCCATTTGGATAAATAAGTGGGTATGTCATTGGATCAGTGTGTTTACTTATTAAAGGAATACTAATTGGATTGTCATATTTTGAATATATATCCCGCTCTGAAGTAGGCAGTCCAATTTTTCCTACAAATACCATTGCAACTTCATTACAACCCAGGCGGAAATAAAAAAAATTATAAAAAATTAATAAAAATTAATAAGTTTTATTAATAATATATAATGTCCAGTTTTGAGGCAAGTAGTAACATTTATAAACTATTATTAATTTTTATAACTTTTTATAAATTTTTCTTACTTTTTTCTTTTTTGTGAAATCGTAAAGTTTTTACTCATAAAAAAAATAATAACTATTATTAATTTTTTATAATTTTTTTATTTTTTTTATAATTAATTATTACTTATACTTTTTATTACAAATTTTTATTACTTTTTTCTTTTCTGTGAAATCATAAATCTTTAAGTCTTAAAAAAAGTAATAACTATTATTAATTTTTTATAATTTTTTTATTGTTTTTATAATTAATTATTTCTTATACTTTTTATTACAATTTGAAGAAAGGTATAAACAGTTCATTCTGTTACATGTAAATGACTTTTAACATGCTCTCAATAATATGTAAATAAAACATGGTTAGTATTATTAAAAGTCGAAATGATAAAATGTTAAAATTTAAATATTTAAATCATTGTGTCAATTTTAGTAAATAATAAAATTAAATATGTAGAAAAAATATTAAGTTTGTAAAAAAAATTCGAATTCGTAAGTTTAATAATTTTAGTGGATGACGTTAATTTCTATTTTATTGTTTACCCAACATTCATGTTTTTAGATTATAGTTCTTTTAAAGTAAGTTTAAATATATTAATACGGTTAATTTGTGAAACTATAAATGGGGGGTTGGCGCGCGAAGCGCGCAGGGGGGCAAAAAGAATAAATATGGCACTTTTTAATTTATAAGTATCTTTTTATTCATCAGTCTTTGGACAACGTAAATAGTATCAATCTTTAAATAATATATAAATAATAATAATTGCTAAAAAAGGAACTTTGTTCAAATCTTGTACAAAAATAAATTTTAATTTTTTTGTATTGATTGAATATTGAAGAGTTCTTATACTTCTTGACTGTTATTACCATCTTAAAGATTTTGAACATTTTCATTGATTTGCTGCTCTTCCCTTTCATACAGCTCACTTCCTGAAGACGATGTCCAGGTGGTCAGGGTAACCTCCAGGTTATCCTGACATCGTACACAGGAAAGTCTACATGCCTTTCTGCTTAAATTTGCAAAAAAATTGTCACTTCCTGAAGACGATGTCCAGGTGGTCAGGGTAACCTCCAGGTTATCCTGACATCGTCCACAGGAAAGTCTACATGCCTTTCTGCTTAAATTTGCAAAAATATTGTCACTTCCTGAAGACGATGTCCAGGTGGTCAGGGTAACCTCCAGGTTATCCTGACATCGTCCACAGGAAAGTCTACATGCCTTTCTACTTGAATTTGCAAAAATATTGTCACTTCCTGAAGACGATGTCCAGGTGGTCAGGGTAACCTCCAGGTTATCCTGACATCGTCCGCAGGGAAGTCTACATGCCTTTCTGCTTAAATTTGCAAAAATATTGTCACTTCCTGAAGACGATGTCCAGGTGGTCAGGGTAACCTCCAGGTTATCCTGACATCCTCCACAGGAAGTCTACATGCCTTTCTGCTTAAATTTGCAAAAATATTGTCACTTCCTGAAGACGATGTCCAGGTGGTCAGGGTAACCTCCAGGTTATCCTGACATCCTCCACAGGAAGTCTACATGCCTTTCTACTTGAATTTGCAAAAAATGTTGTCACTTCCTGAAGACGATGTCCAGGTGGTCAGGGTAACCTCCAGGTTATCCTGACATCGTACACAGGAAAGTCTACATGCTGTTCTGCATAAATTTGCAAAAATATTGTCACTTCCTGAAGACGATGTCCAGGTGGTCAGGGTAACCTCCAGGTTATCCTGACATCCTCCACAGGAAGTCTACATGCCTTTCTGCTTAAATTTGCAAAAAAATTGTCACTTCCTGAAGACGATGTCCAGGTGGTCAGGGTAACCTCCAGGTTATCCTGACATCCTCCACAGGAAGTCTACATGCCTTTCTACT
>JANSJX010000160.1:5000-62120 GCA_026168455.1 Theocolax elegans
CATTGCTCTGCAATATAGTGGCAATAGTTTATATTTTTACGCGGGATTTTATATAACATTTACATTGAAATTAGAAATTCTAACCCAGAAGTGTGTGTGTGTGTGTATGTGTGTGCGTGTGTGTGTGTACGTGTTATTTGTTTTTTCAAGAATAGATTATGTATGTATTTTTTCCGTGCGCAAAAAAAAGTTGTGAATATAACTTGAAAGAATGTGTATTAGTTTACTTATTCCTGATAAAACTCATAAAATAAAAACGGACCTAAAATTTAATGTAATGTTTTTAAAAATATGCACAATTTTACGAAGATAAAATAAATATTAATCAAGTATAACATACACTTTTTCAAATATCTATATGTGAAATATACAATAAATTAAAAATTAATACATTAATTATTGCATTTTTAAGATAATTCTATTATAAACAGTAATGGCAAAAGAAAATTCAAATTTTAACAGAGGCAATATAAAATACGAATTACATTTCAAAAATTTTTCGAAAATTATTATTTTAGTAGTATTTAATTTAAATATAATTCAAATCAAAATTTAAAAATTGTAAGGATATATAAGTAAGTAGATTACGTATATTTATATAAAACAATATTTTATATAAACAAGTATGTATTTATTAGAAACAAAAGGTTATTTAAGGAATGCCTTTGTTTATATCAATTAAAATAAATATATGGGCTCTGTAACTAAAGGGAAAAATAAATTGGATATAATTATGGATTAAAACGCAAATTTTGAAAGAGGGTGCAAATTACGAATTACGGGAGAAATGGAAGAAAGAGGTTTTTATTTATATACCGCTAAAATGTTATAAATAATTCTTTAAAGCTAATACAAAAATTAATTTAATTAAGAAGAAAGTTTTATTACTGTTAAAGTACAAAATATTAATGACATGTAGAACTCTTGGCGATGACTTAAATAAATTAATTTTAGGAGGTAAAGTTCTATTAAATCCGTTTCAAATAATCTAAAATTTTAATAGGTTTTTACTAAATACTACAATTAAGTATATGCACTTTACTATTTTTGGTAAGTTAATTGTTCATTACCATGTATATGGGCTATTTCACATCAGTAGTACGATGAAAATTTGAAATCACTCCAAATTTGGTGAACAGACTGGAAATATCTTCCAGAAGATAGAAAAAAAATTTGAGGTGTTAAAAATAATTTGCCTAAGAGTTATTCCACCATGAAAAATGGAAATTTTTCAATTTTTTAGAGAAATTATTATTTTCAAAGCTATTTATCTCAAAATCTATTGATTTTTTTAAAAATACATTATAAACAACTTTTGTTCAAAATAATCTTTAGAACTTATATACTTGGGTTACAATTCCTAATTTTAAAATCTCGAAGAGATAGAACGCCCGGAAATATTGAATATCAAAAAAAGGCGACCACGCCACAATCGATTTTGATATAACACCGCTCAAAAGATCACATTTTTTGAACACACAAACACCAAATTTTTTTAAAAATTTAAATGGGAAATACCATGTTAATTTTTGTGAATTTTTTGTCTTTCTTTAAATTATCATAACTTTTTACAGAATTGAAGGCCATAAAAAGCTACAGACTATTTGAAAGGTATTGCTCCAAGCTTTCTTTTAGACTTTTGGATAAAAAAATCAATTGCGGCGAACTTACACTTTTTTAAGTTGAATATTGACATGTAGTTTATGTAACATTGACCTTAAGATTAGAAATTCTAACCCAGAAGGATAAATTCTACACATAATTAGCAACGAATGTTTGTATAGTAAAAGTTGATAGATTTTGAGTGAAATAGCGATAAACCCAGCTGGTGTTGAAAAAAACTGGATAAAGTTCACTTTTTGAGGTTATAATAACTCTTGAGCTAATAAATTCCAGTACCTAAAAATTTTTTTCTGTATTCTGCAAAAAAATTGGCAAAGTGTACTCAAAATTTGGTGCATTTTAAAATTTTGATCGGACCACTTCACGTGGAATACCCCATATATATATTATATATATATTACACCTTTGGTGTAAGTTATGTCCTAAATTACGTGAAAATTAGTCATTTTATGAGGTTTATGAGGCATAACTTACAACAGCGGTCTTGGCCAATAAGCTAACCCAAGCCATTCGAAAGCTCGCGAAAAATGTGAACTTTTGAGAGGTGTTAGATTAAAATCGATTATGGTGTGGTAGCCTTTTTTTGATATTCAATATGTCCGGGTGTTCTATCTCTTTGAGATTTTAAAATTAAGAAATGTAACCATGGTAGATAAGTTCTAAAGATTAATTTAAACAAAAGTTGTTTGTAATGTTTTTTCAAAAAAATCAACAGATTTTGAGATAAATGGCTTTAAAAATAGAAATTTTTCTAATAAATTGAAAAATTTCCACTTTTCATGGTCGAATAACTCTTAAGCAAATTATTTTTAACACTTAAATTTTTTTGTATGTTCTGGAAGATGTTTCCAGCCTGTTCTCAAATTTTGGAGTGATTTAAAATTTTCATCGTACCACTTGACGTGAAATAGACCATATATATGTATATATATGTATGTATGTATGTGGGTGTGTGTGCGTGCGGCGTAATATTTATATAATATATATATATATATATATTTTAAAATTGTTTTTTCAAGAATACATAATATACGTATTTTTTCCGTGCGCAAAAAAAAGTTGTGAACATAACTTGAAAGAATGTGTATTTGTCTACTCATTGTTGATAAAACTCATAAAATTTTTAAACGTATACCCAATAATAATAACGGATCTAAAATGCAATATAATGCTTTAAATACAGATGCGAAATTGTTTGAAGATTAAATAAATATTAATCAAGTATAACATACACTTTTCCAAATATCTATATGTGAAATATACAATAAGTTAAAAATTAAATATATTAATTATTGCATTTTTAAGATAATTCTATTATAAACAGCACATTTTAACCAAATTTAAACGTAGTTCAAACGTTTTTCAAGTATTAAATTCTAACGTTTAAAGGTTTTAGCCGCAACGTAATTCAAACGTTTTTAAGACATTGTGTGCTGATAGGGAGTATAGGCAAAAGAAAATTCAAATTTTAACAGTGGCAATATAAAATACGAATTACATTTGAATAGATTTTCAAAAACTATTAATTTAGGAGCATTTAATTTAAATATTTTTTAAATTAATATTTCAAAATTGTATGGATATAAGTGTGTAGATAATTTATATTTATATAACACAATATTTTAAATAAACAAGTATGTATTTATTAGAAATAGAAGGATATTTAAGAAATGAATTTGTTTATAATAATCAAAATAAATATTTGGGCTCTGCATAGTAAAAATAAATTGGATATAATTATGGATTAAAACGCAAATTTTGAAATAGAGTGCAAATTACGAATCACGGGAGAAATGGAAGAAACAGGTTTTTATTTATATAGCGCTAAAATTTTATAAATAATTCTTTAAAAATAATACAAAAATTAATTTAATTAAGAAGAAAGTTTTATTACTCTAAAAGTACAAAGTATTAATGAAATAGAACTTTTGGCGATGATCGTTCGTCATTTAATCAATTAATTTTAGAAGGTGAATTTCTATTTATAACGGTTTAAAATAATCCAAAATGTTAATAAGTTATTAACTAAAATACTACAATTTAGTAGGTATATGTACTTTACTATTTTTGGTAAGTTAATTTTTCATTAACATTTATAATTATTAAAATATAAATTTAAGCTTTATAAGAATTCATATAGTTTAAAATTTACAGTTAACATTTAATATGTCTATTTTTTTTTATTATTTTTATTCTGATTTCATTACACTAAATTTTGGTAAACTTTTATTTATAAATTATAATAACTATAGCAATACCTCCAAGGTGTTGTATGAATCTGTTTAATTTTTAAGGTGTCCATGGTAGTGAAAAAATAATACAATTTAAAACATTATTTTAAATAAATTAATTACGAAAAACCTTTTTCGAAACTAAAAATAGGGGGTTGGCGCGCGAAGCGCGCAGGGGGGCGAAGCCCCCCTAGTATATATATATATATATATATATATATATATATATATTGGTTGATTCTAGGGTGCAATAAATAAATAATTGGATATTTCTCCTCTTTTCTTTCAGAATTTAACTTTATTGAAGAGAAAACACGAAACGCGAAAATATAAGATTACAAATAAAGAAGCCGGGCGGATATTGTCGAACAAAAAAAAACTGACACTAATTGTCGTACAACTCGAGGGAGATTCTTTTCTCGCGGCTGGGAGGGAACTGGCCCTGGGGCAAGTGCAATGTCAGGAAGGAACTAGGAGAGGACCTTCCCTACTCCTAATTACTTCCCCACATTGACGTCACGCAGTTGGCCTTCGCTCGTCAAAGTTGCAGTGTTGTGCATTCCTTGACCAGCGATAAGGAATCCGTGCGACTTTGTTAGCCCCGAGTCATTCTTACATATATTTTCTGGCATATAACATCCTCCCCCCCTTAAAGGCGGTTGCCGTCCTCGGCAAAAAGTGGTACATTTTATTTCGTAAGGTAAGAAAGAGGGCTAAGTGTGAAAGTATTAAGATATATATATATATATATATATATATATATATATATATATATGGGCTATTTCACGTCAAGTGGTACGATGAAAATTTTAAATCGCTCCAAAATTTGAAAACAGGCTGGAAATATCTTCCAGAAGATTGAAAAAAATTATTAGGTCTTAAAAGTAATTTGCCTGAGAGTTATTCCACCATGAAAAATGGAAATTTTTCAATTTTTTAGGAAAATTGCTATTTTCAAAGCCATTTATCTCAAAATCTATTAATTTTTTTGAAGAAACATAATAAACAACTTTTGTTTAAAATAATTTTTAGAACTTATCTATCTGGGTTACAATTCTTAATTTTAAATTCTCGAAGAGATAGGGCACCCAGAAATATTGAATATCAAAAAAAGGCGACCACGCCACAATCGATTTTAATCTAACACCGCTCAAAAGATCACATTTTTCGAGAGCTTTCGAATGGCGGTGGTTAGATTATTGGCCAAGACTGCTGGTGTAAGTTATGCCTCATAAACCTCATAAAATCACTAATTTTCATGTATCTTAGCGCATAACTTACAACAGCGGTCTTGGCCAATAATCTAACCACCGTCATTCGAAAGCTCTCGAAAAATGTGATCTTTTAAGCGGTGTTAGATCAAAATCGATTGTGGCGTGGTCGCCTTTTTTTGATATTTAATATTTTCGGGCGTTCTATCTCTTCGAGAATTTAAAATTAAGAATTGTAACCCAGATAGATAAGTTCTAAAGATTATTTTGAACAAAAGTTGTTTATTATGTTTTTTCAAAAAAATTAATAGATTTTGAAATAAATGGCTTTGAAAATAGCAATTTTCCTAAAAAATTGAAAAATTTCCATTTTTCATGGTGGAATAACTCTCAGGCAAATTATTTTTAAGACCTAAAAATTTTTTTCTATCTTCTGGAAGATATTTCCAGCCTGTTTTCAAATTTTGGAGCGATTTAAAATTTTCATCGTACCACTTGACGTGAAATAGCCCATATATATAATAAAAAAAAGGAAAAGCAAAATAAAAAGAATATCCTTTGGTCGATCTAACTTTTGGTCAATTTGGTCTTTGGTCATTATTTCCTTTTTTTCTTTTTTTTTCTTTTATTTTGGTCGTAAGTGTTTTCATTTGATTTGATTACGTTCTTCCTCTTTCTTCCTTTCACAATAAAATTTTTTATATAAAAACTTGAGCAAAAGAAGGAAATTAATAATAGTAAAAAAAAGTAAAAATTTGATTATTATTGATCGGTTTAGTTTATAACTAGTCTTGTTTAAAGTTTCGGTCCTTTCGCTGTATCTTCATACGGACGTTGCTACACTGTTCGGGGTTCAATTCCCGCTTTGTTAAATGTTCGTTTGGTCTGGTTCTATTCTGGTCTGTAGTGCCTTGCCTAACTTGTTTGCAGAATCGTACGTGGTCTAGGAAGTTTTTTCCATTGACCTGTCTACCGCATTGATAGTGAATCCTTTTCAATGGTCCGTTGTATCTGGTTAACGCCTGAGGTCCAACATGCTTTGGTTTAAACCGTCTTTCCCTTTGGACGGCTTGGTTTGCTGCCTCAGTGTAAAATAAACAAATGAATGCCATTCGTCCATTATTGGTTTGTTCAATTAGATGGACATATTCTATGTCCCCGTGATTGGAGAAGGTGTCGTAGATGTCTTGATCGGATAAATGGTCTGGTACTAGGATGTGAATGCGCCTTCCTGATTCGTCCACCACTTGGCGCACCTTGTTTTCTGGTTCTTTGAACTCTCGTCCGACCGATATCAGCGACTCATCGGTCGATTGAGTTTCATATTCTTGGTCATTTTTTTTGGTCTCAGTTGTGGTCGCTGGTTTCAATTTTCCATATTCCTCCGCGTTCTTGGCACTTTCCTCCTGCTTGAAAGTTACATAAGCTATACTAGCTGGTATCTGATCTAATTTTATTTCTAAAATTTCTCCGAAGCGGACGAATAGGTCAAAGATTGCTCCTATATTTAAAGGTATGTTGAGAATGTGGATCAGTTGGTTCAGTGCTCCTGCTGAGCTGAAGGTTGCTATCACGAATTCCATTTTGGTTATCCTGTATAACGGAAAGCAAATAAAACAATATATTATAAATGTGTAAATAGAAATTTATTTTAGTTAGTGTAAGCATGCATGAATGGTTAGAGAAAAGAAGATAGAGATAAAGAAGAGAGTGAATTGCCATTGGTGTTAGTAAATGTGGAAGCTTTTTGGTCATTTTGGTCAAGTTAATTTTGGTCAATTTGGTCAATATCTATTAAGTTTTCAGTGGTTCCAGGCTTCTGGTTGCATTTGCATGAGCTGTAAATGTTCTCGAATTGTATTAACTTCTTCGTCGGTTACATCTGGTTGTATTCTTCTTCTTTTTGGCTTTTCAACGTCTATGAGGTTAGCACTTTCCCATAATACTCCTCCAAACGGATCTGCTTCGATTCCTGTTTCTAACTGAACAAGCTTAGGGCCTTGTTCCATTAAGTCCCCTGTGACAATATGTTTTCCTAGCTTCCAGATTATGGGGGAGTCTGGTTGGACCTCAGGTTCTCGCCACGAATAATCGACAATTTCTGTTTTTTCTACAACTTCGTTGCTTAGGCGCCATGTTCCTGGGTCTCTTCTCATGTTTCTTAATTCCGTCTGTTTCTGGCATATTTCTTCGTGATAGTGATAGGTGCTGCTGCCTACTAATCGTTTGCAAAGTGGATGAATACGTTTTTCTAATCTGGGTGGATTTTCCCATTTATCTTTACTTAATTTCCGTGGTTCCGATATGAAAGCTCCGTATCTAGGGTCGCTTCGTTCCAATGCTTCTTTTGTATCCCTTGGGTCCAAGAACCTTACGTAACCGTAAAGACCTCGTCTTTTTTGGTCAGTAGTTGTGTATAAGTAATCTAATACTCCGAATTTTTCAAAATCTAAAAAGAAAGTTTCCTCGCTGATTGCGGGAGGTATTTTACAGAATAATCTGGTTCTGTCCTGTTTCTCCGTGATATATTCTTTTGGTCTTATCATAATAGTCGTTAGCTCGTTCAATAATTTTATTTTTTCTTCTTCTTTCATAAGCGTCGCTCTGAACGTATGATTTGGCCAGCCCTATATCACAACTTCGATTTTGTCCAATGGTCCATAATTTGATTCTATCCACTTGGCAGCTTCCCCAAGTGGCGTTGGTTTTTTCGCCGAGATTAGTATATTACTACCACAAAGTTGTAGTTGGAAATCGAATCCGTATCTTGTATTTGATCCGTTTGCCATTGTTATTTTTTTTTTTATTTTTTTTATAATTTATCTTTATTTTTGGCGATTATCTGTAATCATAAAATTTCAATTAATTTCTGTATTTCTGATGGAGTGAGTTGATGTTAATAGTGACCAAATGTGTTATGACTCTTGTGTTTCTTTTTATGCTATAGGCTTATAATTAGTCTAATTCTGCTGATTGTTTGGGTAATGCGTCAGATTGAGAATGGTGTAGGTTAGTTGGGATAGAAGCGTAATGGGAATTTCCAGGAACAATAAAAATAGTATCAGTACTATTGTCTCGTCGTCGGTCATCTGTCTGCGATGCTACCTTTGTTAGGGTATTAGATTTAGTTGAGGTCCTTTTAGATTTAACCTTAGTGTTAACCCAATAACCAACTAATGATATGAGGGTTAAAATTAATAAAATGTGCAAAAAAAGCTTCCAAATGTCCAATAACTATAATGATTTTGACTTCTCTTGTGTTGCCTGATTTGGTCCAGCCCTGTTGATATATCAATCAACTTTTCCTCCTTATCTTTCCAGAGAGGGTGGTCAAAGGTTAGTTCCTTGATTACGTCCAGTTTGTCAGTTTCGTCGTCATGATGTTTAAAAATTGGGTACAGGTTTGCAATTTGTAAGTTAATTTCTGGTTTGTAAGTGTATCTATTCGGGCTTCTCGATTTTTCAATAATGATTAAGGTTACTCGGTCTGTGTGTCCGGTGCAGGTTGGTTTAGGGTCGTAATTATGTCTGATTTTTCACAAGTTTTAAAGTTTTTGATATTTGCTCTCATCAACATTGACAATTCGCAATCATCTTGAATTGATGCTTCCTTGAGTGGTTCTTTTAATGAACAAATATGTCCGTAGATTAGATGTCGGCAATCGTTGAGTACGTCATAATTCACTTTGAGATATTGTTTATGGTCCTCGCTCACTATTATGTAAGAATGGCTCGTTTTAACGTAGGCGAATCCGATAGTTTTATTTTCTATTTCCTGTGGTACAGCCAAAGAATGTATTTTATACAAATTAAATGAATTTTGATCTACTAGCGGTAGATGTAAGGTGGCTAATACTTGTCCGTTATGGTAGCTCGTATTATTATCAGCTATGTTAGAAATTTCTTTTGCTTGTAGGTGTTGATAAGGAATAGGTAATTTGAAATAATTCATTTCTCGATGAATATCGTCTACTATTTGTCTGATTAGATTGGTTTTCAACAATCGCGGATGTATTTCTTTTCGTCTTAAAGATTGAAAAATTTCTAAAAATTCTTTATTACTATTTATTAAATGGTAGAAAATTACTTCAACTTTTCTCGCGTAATTCATAAATTCTAAAACGTAATCGATGTGTTCTTGCTTGGTGGCTAATCCTCCCACTCTATCTTTAATAATTTTTACTAAAGTTTGTAAAGTTTTTGAATGTTGATTTGTAACGTTGTATAGGTGGTCTAGTGAAGTATTAATTATATGTGTTTTTTTATTACTTAGATTAATTATTTCCTTTTGGTCTTCATAAATTTGGTCTATGTTGTTATTGATTTCATCTATTGCTTCCATGGTTGCTGTTCCAAAGAGGCTTTTGCTAACGCTTCCTATAAATCCTAATGGCGCTGATCGTCTTCTTCTGATGGTGTATGGTGTACCTTTGTCGTTCTTTGGCGTATATTTTAAGTCTGAGAATACGATATTTATTTCTTTTTGGAGTTCTCGAAGAGTGTTATTTTTTATGTTGATTAACTCTTGGTCCAGTGTTATGTCACATTTCCAGGTAAAAATAGCATTTTTACATTGTAAATAAACTTGGTCGTCAATTTTGAGACCTGAGTGGTTATTTAAAAATTTCTCGGCATCGATATAGATTGCTTTTGCCAATCTGCTTTCTTTATTCTTAAATTTCCTATTCTTTCATAATATATTCCGGATATTGAGTTTAATTTCTCTATGTCATAAGGGTCATTTGTCATGGTCACTGTCCGTAAGAGTAAAGGTAAAAGTAGGAATGTGTAGACTGTGGATATTTTCATTGTAATAGAAATAGCTGGAAAACAGAAACAAATAATAATTTATTTGATAAGAGTTTTGCGTATGGGGGCGGGTTTTAATTTATTAATGTGTTTTCGGATTCTTTTTCCATTGGGTAGGTCTAATATGACATTGCTGCGCCCTAATATTTCAATAATTTTTAAGGGTTTCTTATAATATGAGTCAAATTTAGATGTTCGCGGTTCATTCAATATATATGCATAATCACCTATTTTCGCATCAAACGTTTTCGTCTTCCTATCATATCTCTCTTTCGACTTATACTTGGCTTTAATCTGGTTTTTACCGGCTTTAATTCGTATTTCATTTAGTCCTGTAATTAAATCACGTAAAAACGAATTGTATGTATGTAATTTTTCATGATTTGGAATATACATTGGGAATCGAGCTATTTTTCAGAATACTAATTCGTAGGGGGTGTAGTTAGTGGCAGAATGCACGCTAGTATTGTAAGTAAATATGGCAAAGGGTATCAATCTGTCTCAATCATTAAAATTTTCTGAATAACATTTTATAAAATCCATTATCGGTGCATGGCTCCTTTCTAACGAGCCATTAGTTTGTGGTCGATATCCGGACGTGGTCAAATGGTTTATTTTAAATGTATGTAGCATAGTTTCCACTATTTCTGATAAGAAACTTGTTCCTCGATCTGATAAAATTGCTCTTGGGGCTCCAAATTGACAAATTAAATGTCTGGCTAGTGCGTCAGCTATAGTCGTCGCTCTAAGGTTCGGGATCGGAACTGCTATTAGATATTTGGTCAGATTGCATTGCATCGTTAATATATAGCAATTTCCTTGAGGTGTCGTTCTTAATTTCCCCACGGTGTCAATAGATACCTTGTCGAAAGCGTCTATAGGAGTGTCGGTTATTATCATTGGTTCTCTTGTTTTTATTCGGTCTAGTTTCTTTTCTTGACAGTCCGGACAAGATCGAATGTAATCTAGTATATCGTTTCTCATTCTCGGCTAGTAAAATCTTTCTCTAATTTTCTGGTACGTCTGATTTACTCCTTTATGTCCTCCTATCAAACTGTCATGCAATGTTGATATTATATTTTGCCTTTCTTCAGCCGATGGTAGTTCTACTTTTCCATAACACATGGTAATTTTTATAGGTGAATGTTTGAATATGTTGTATAATATTTCAGTCAATAATCCGGGTTCAAGGACATCGGTGAAATCACCTTTTCTAGCTATTCGAAAGCTATATAAATTTTTTTGAATTAAAATAGCTTTTAAATTTCAAAGGGTTGTTTTTAATAGGCTTACTTCTAAAGAGTCGTAATGTTTATCTTTTATAACTAATGAAAAAATGTTATGATTTTTATATGGCGTGACTAAAATTTGGCCTATTTTGGGTCGTTTATATTTAAGAGTCTTTAGATCTATTCCTTCTATTTCACTTAATAACGTTATAGTTGAGTTGCTTGCTTCGCAATCTCGGGAAATAAAATGCACTAAATTATCTCGTTTATACATTAGGCATTGTCGGGTCGTGATTAAATTATTTTTCATAAGTATTGGTAAATCTGATAATGGTTCCGATTCACTGATAACTATATCATTTTCGCTAAGCGGTTTATACTGATTAATGAGTCCTTGTAGTGGAGGTATTGGGTAAAATATTGGGAAGTCAACTTTGGGTGGATTGCTAAAGTTTAATTCAATTGGATCTATAGATTTTCCTTCTTCCTGGATGCAATCTAGAGGGTTGAATCGGGGTATCCTATTGATATTGTTTTCAACAAGCGGTGTACTTCGAGCTTGGGGAATTCCTGTTCTTACTGTAGGTGTTATAGAGATCGCTCGTGGAATCGGTCTGATGTCAATTATCGTATCACCCTGATTAGATTCAATGTCAGCTTGATTATTTTCTTCTTCCTCAGTTTTGTCTATATCCTCAGCAGCTGACTGTCGTGTACTTTGTTTAGCTTTACGAACGAGTTGTTCTATCCTGCTTTCGATGATTGAGTCATCGTTATTTTCTGGGTCATACGGATCCATTTCTAATAATTCATCTTGGACTTCCGGAGGTATTTCATCTCCATCAGAAAAATGTGTTATGGTCACTGTTTTTGTTGGTTTCTCATCTTCTTCTATTGGTCCACAAAATCTACGCATTAGACTATTATTAAATTTCTCAATTTATTGTTGTAATTCTTAATAACTAAGGGTAGAGTCACCTTCTTTGGACTCATTAAATACGTCGTCATTATCACTATGAGGTTCTGTTGCCTTTTCAGTTTCGCTGGAAGGTGCTGGAGTAACTACAATTTCTATTGGGTCTTGGTTAACATCGGTCGTGGAATCGGTGTCTGAATCAATGGTCGTTTCATCTCTTAAACAGCTTCGTCTGGGGTTAGATATGGGTGGTCTTTGGTCGTTGCTACTTGATAAATCTGAAATCATATACATTATGCGGTAGTCTTTTATTGCTCTGGAAGCTAGTAGTTTCATCGTTACTCTGTTTTGATGTCGTGGGTCGTTCGGTATCTCTTATTTGTGATGTTCCAGGTTCGATTCCCTTGGAACGCGTTCTCTGTGCTATAACACTGTGGTCTAATTTGGGTGCAATTTTGTTAGTCTTGGACCCAACCGGTCTTCCTCGGGTTGTTTTACTGGTTGCATCTCCTAGGGTCTTTGCTATTGGTCTCGTTGTTTTCCTTTCCGTTCTTGGTTCTTGCTCTTTGCTTTTAAGTACGAGGACTTTCAAAGTGGGTAATTTTCATTTATCTCTTGTTCTGTAACGTCGACCTCAGGATTACGTGATAAAGCGTCGGCATTATCATTTAATCTTCCTGGTTTATATTTAAAAACATAGTGGTAATCAGTGAATTTAAACATCCATCTCATTAGTCTTTAACCTGGATCAGTACGATTATGCATCCAATTTAGAGGTTCGTGATCGGCTCGTAATATAAATTTATTACGTAACAAATATGGTCGGAATTGATGCATCGCGTAGAGTGCTGCTAGACACTCTTTTTCAGTTGTAGTATAATTTCGCTCGGCTTTATTTAAGGTTCTAGATAGATATGCCACTTGATCGTCAAACCCATCAATCTCTTGGCTTAATACTGCTCCGATTGCGTAATCAGAAGCATCTGTCGTTAATGTAAATGTCTTGTTAAAATCGGGAAATTGTAAAATTGGGGATTTTAATAAATGTCCTTTCAGGATGTCACAAGCTTGTTGTTTTTCAGATTTCCATTCAAAAATATTTTCTTTCTTTAGAAGGTCATTAAGGGGTTTGGCTAATTTCGAAAAATCTTTTATAAATCGTCGATAATAACCGACTAAACCTACAAATTGTCTAACATTTTTCTGATTACGTGGGATTGGGAAGTTTTCTACAGCGGATACCTATTTTGGGTCTGGTTCTATGCCTTTTTCATTTACTATATGGCCTAGAAATGATACTTCTTTTCTTAAAAATTCAACTTTGTCAGGTTGAAGGACTAGCTTTGCATCTCGCAAGCGTTCTAATAATTTCCGGGCTTTTCGATCATGTTCATGCAGATCTTTCGCGTAAATTATAATATCATCGAGATATACAAGCATCTCGGTGTTTTGTAGTCCTCGAAGGACTTGATCCATTAAACGTTGGAAAGTCGCTGGTGCGTTCTTCAATCCTTCTGGCATTCTTCTATATTGATAATGTCCATTTTGGGTAGAAAATGCTGTTTTCCATTTTTCGCTTTCTTTAAGAGGAATTTGTTGAAAACCACTAGCCAAATCGAACAGGCTAAAGTAAAAACACTTTCCTAATTGGTCAAATATGTCGTAGATATTCGGTAGTGGGTATGCGTCTCCAATAGTTTTTTTATTAAGTTCTCGGAAGTCGATCACCATTTTCCATCTCGGTTTTCCTTGACTATCTGGTTTCTTAGGTACAATCCAAATTGGACTATTCATTGGTGATGTTGATGGTTCAATAATTCCATCAGTTAATTTCTTTTTTATTTGTTCATTGATAACTTCGGAATGTTTTGGTGGGTGTCTATATTGTTTGGTGTTTATTGGTATATTGTTTTCTAACGGGATTTCATGTTCTACTTTATTTGTGCATGGCAACTTTTCTCCTGGGATCAAAAATACATCACTAAAATCGTTTATAAGATCATCAACGTGTTGTTTTTCTTCTTCATTCAAGTGATTTGTTTTTAGCATATCTTTGACATTATTTATTCTTTCATAATTACTTTTAAACATTGGTTCTTCTAATTCACTTTCATTTTCCAAATAAAAATCAGGCGTATAATATTCAAAGGGCAAGAGTACTCTCGGTTCTATATCTATTTGTGTATCTTCTTCTTTTGTGTTTATAGCCATAATATTACATTTTCCATTTTCATTTTTCACTATTCCTTTTCCTATATATATATATCTTCATGACCTACATCAATTCTTGGTGAATATCCTTCCTTTAATTCAGTTTGTGCTAGATTAATTCTTATAATTTGTCTCGATCGACCTTTTAAAATATAACTTTCCTTTTTTGTCATTTCTTTGTTTCTTTGTTCATTTGTGTTTATTTCCTTTTCTTCTGTTTCATTCTGTACGGCCATTATATTTTTACTATTAATATTTTCCATCTCGACGACATTTCTTTTACTAAAAATCTCTTCCTGAATATCATCAGGCATAAATGGTATCGGGTTCATAACATCTCCACTTATCATCAAGGCATTGTAGTGATAGGAGATGACTGCTTCTTCTTGTTTTAAATAACTTCTTCCTAACATTCCATCCTGTAGAATGGGAAAGTTACCAGGTACTATATGGAATTCAACAGGATTACCCTGAATAGTAATCCAAGTAACGCCGTAAGTAGGTACGCAATCGTTGGTGATGCCAAATAATTTGGTTTTTTTCTTTGGGTCATATAAGGTCGTTGAATTAAGTGCATCTAATTTAATTGAGTTGGCGGAGGCTCCACTATCTATCATGAAGGTCAAGCATTGTTTTGATCCTTCTGGTACGCGAAGTCTTATCGCTGTAGGATAGTCATTTTCTTCATATTGTTTACAATTTCGGTTACAGGATGCAATCCGTTCTCCTGTACTTTGTGATTAGGGACTATTTGCATTATTTGGTTCCTTGTCGGTTGAGACTGGACACTCTGGTTCGTTTCGTTCGATTTCAATTGGTTCGAAGAGCTTTGGCTCGCCAATTCGGCATGGCGAGCCCCGTTGGAGTTTAAAGGCTCATCATTTTGTCTGTAGTTTCCTTGGTTTTCGGCTCTAGTTTGATAATTTTCTCGAGGTCCCTGCTGATAATAATTGTTTCGATTTTGATAATAAGATTGCGGGTTTCGGTTCGCGAAATTTTGATTTTGACCGTTAGAAGAATAATTGTTTCTATAATAATTATTTCTATAATTACTGTTGTCATATCGTGGATTTTCATAATTATTTCTCCGATAGTTATTTCTTGGTTCTGAATAATTATTTTGGCGATAGTTAGTTTGATAATTGTATCGGTAATTCTGTGATTGAGTTTGGTCAGTATTTGGTCTGTATTCCTTATTATTTTGCCTGGAGTCAAAGTTATTATAATCATTTCTTTGCGTCGAGTAATTCCTCGGTCTGTTTTCCACTCTATGTTCCTGTTGTACGTATCCTATTTGTCTAGGTTGATTAGAAAATCTGTTGTTATCTTGCCATCTTTGATTATAATTAGGTTTCCTGTATCTAGAAGAGGCAGAATATTCAGTCATTTCCCAATCTTGTTCGCGTGGTCTATTATATTTGTATCTCGTGTCGGGCAAAATTTTTGCCTCGATTCGGGTCTCGATTCTTACAGCTTCTCGATATGCTTCCTCGAGATTATTTGGGTGGCTAGCGTCCACCTGACGAGCGATATTTAATGGCTTCATTAAGGTATTTATGTCTTGAGCACCGTCGATCTCTTCTCGTAAAGCATTGCAGGCTCCACTTATTAAGATATTTAAATGGTCGTAGAAATCTCCGACGGTGTCTACTTGTCTCATGCGCAAATTGTTTATTTTTCCTGCGTAGTAAGAATAATTTTTCCCTGGAGCGAATCTGGTTTTTAAATGTTTGATTAATTCCTCTACCGTGTTAAATTGCTGTCCGTAAGTGCAGTCCCTAGCACTTCCCTGCAATCGTCCTAATGTGGCTTTTACGTAATGTCCTTGTTGGTCCTGAGCAACGTATGAGTCCATTGCGAATGTCTTGAATAAAATCTTTTAATGGCATATTACGCCCATCGAAAAATCGAATGCCTAACAGGGCATTTTGTAACGCAAAGCTACTCGCCATTGTGGTCATCATGGCCGCGGTGGAGTTCCACGGGTCATTCTGATTTCGTTCCTGATTAGCCATTTCCGAATTTATAATAAAATATCCGATATTTTTGGGTTGAATTTTTACAGTAATTTATTAGATAATAATAAATAATAATAAGTAATAAGACAAACGCTACTTGTAATATAATTTATGAAATAATCTTTATCTAATGATAAATTTATCTAATAATTGATGTTTAAAGCTGTCTAAAAAATTTAAGATTATTTATATATACATATATTTATGTACATAAATAATAAAAAAAATTGCAAAAGTAGAATAAAAAATCCAAGCTCAATATTTGATTTAGCTTTCAAATTAATGTATATGGCAAAGTGAGTAAAAAGGTTAAATTTTTATTTAAGTTTAAGAAGAAAGGGTATTATTCAGTATTAGATAAGGTCTACTGATATGAATTTTATGCGAACGATTAATTTAAACAAAGAAAAGTTAAGGGCAGTAAAAAAAGAATATTTATTGATTAATAACTGAGTGATAATCAAAGCTCCTTGGACGAATAATTTATGTATTCGATAATATTTATTAATTCCAAATTAATAATTTATTTATTATTTTTTTATATCAATAAAACGTTTGCCTTAATTTTGTATAACTCCTGTTATTTTTATTTTAAGGTTTTTTTCAATATACTTCTATTATAAGTAAGCAATATTATTTAAGTAATAGAAGAAATTAAGGATATTTTATCGTAGTTATTTAATTAAATGATTTTTATTAATTATATTTAAATTGTAACGATTTTATGTCTCTTCAGTCTTATTTCGATAAGTTATATATTTATTATATTTAAATTATTCTCATTAATAAATAAAATAATTCATAAGTTGTCGCCCTATCATGTTTTGCTTTTAGACCTTAAATTATATAATCTTACTGTCTATCAATTGAATTTAAATAAATATGAATCAACAACGTAGAGATTTATAAACAAAAATTATAAATTAATTTGTTTACTGTTTTTATCCGAAGAAAAATGTTTTAATCAATTAATACGCGTTTCGTTTATGACTAGGGCATAAGAATTAAAGGGAAAGAAAATATTAGCAAAAACTTCAAAAATTAATCAATCTAGTTTTTAATATGATCTTAATTAATTTAGCGGTGCAATGGAAAACAGATATCAATTTATTTATTTAGTTATTTTAATTTATTTATTATATTAATTTATTTATCGAGGTTTATCATAAATATTAAATTTTTTTTTTTAATTAAAATAGGGTCTCAAATCAGTTTTCAGTTAATAACTTATACATTTATCAAGGTTAAAATTATTAGATTTATTCGCTTGTTTAATAAAATAAAACAAACCCCGGAATTTAATTTAAAATATATCACTATTTACAATATTTGTAGAAATAAGTGTTTAAAATAATTGTCGAGCTAAATATAATATTTATTTTTGTTTAAATTTTTAATAATAAAAAAAAATTATTCTATTAAGCAGATTCCTATGATTGCTAATCCTATGTCCATTAGTCGGGTAAATATTACATCCATAATATTAAAATTGCTTGTTTAACTTATCTAATAAGAAGGCAATTTTAGGGCACTTTTAATTTTCGAAAAAGGTGAGTCAAAATACACGAATACTAATAAGATTCTAAAATAGTAGTAGCCTAAACAAATAGTCCAAATTGATATTTAAATATTACAAGCTTTTTCTATAATGACCTGGACTTTAACGATAATCAACAAAAAAAATTTCTAATGTTAAACGGTAATTTGTTTACAATTATTTATCAGAATTACACTAGTTAATAAAAAAAACGTAAGGATTTTTAATTAATTAAAAAGAAATAAATTGAATAATAATAAATTGGGTTCACAAGAGATAGAACTTAAATAGTTATTGATCGCAAAAATTAATAATGATGCAATAAAGTTCGTTTAATGTTTAAGTGAACAAATTATATTTCGCTAGAAGAAAAAGAAAAGTTGTCAGCGTTTTCAGTTTCCATTAAGATTAACAAATAAAAATTTCCTACGTAATTCGAGGAATATATATAAAAAAAATTAAGATAGTTGAGTACTAGGAAATGAAACAATAATTTTAAAATAGTAAAAATGCTTACTTTTGATTTATCAATGGTAAGCAGAAATCAGATATTTTTTTTTCAATCAGCCTAAAATATTAGCAGTTGCGTTATTTGAAACCGGATAAAGAAAGTGAAATTAAACACCTTAGTGTTTGAAACTTGCTTAGCTTTCAATTCGATTAAAATTAAGTAATAATTAAATATTTGCTTCCTGTCATAAAATTCGAATTTTTGCCTATCAAAAGATGTATTGAGAAAGGCATGAAACTTTAACAAATAATTTTAGGCGACACGTGCGGGAATAAAAGGGTGGAAAGGGTCGAGGCACCTGGGTCAATATAAACGATAAACTCGTTACACCGGCAATAAATGCAACACGCAAACAAAAAAAAAAAAATTGGAGGATAACTTTCGAGTTTCATCAAATTTTGGAATTTATGGTTAAACCTAAATTGACTTAATATTCTTAAATTTCTCGCAATTTTTGTTATAATTTATAGGAACGATCTGTCGAAACTTTAACAATCCGTTCAAGATAATTAGAAATAATTATATTAATGAATCTTACCTTTTGGAGACTCGGGCAGCCAGGCGATAAGGATATATATATATATATATATATATATATATATATATATATATTGGTTGATTCTAGGGTGCAATACATAAATAATTGGACATTTCTCCTCTTTTCTTTCAGAATTTAACTTTATTGAAGAGAAAACACGAAACGCGAAAATATAAGATTACAAATAAAGAAGCCGGGCGGATATTGTCGAACAAAAAAAACCTGACACTAATTGTCGTACAACTCGAGGGAGATTCTTTTCTCGCGGCTGGAAGGGAACTGGCCCCGGGGCAAGTGCAATGTCAGGAAGGAACTAGGAGAGGACCTTCCCTACTCCTAATTACTTCCCCACATTGACGTCACGCAGTTGGCCTTCGCACGTCAAAGTTGCAGTGTTGTGCATTCCTTGACCAGCGATAAGGAATCCGTGCGACTTTGTTAGCCCCGAGTCGTTCTTACATATATTTTCTGGCATATAACACATTAATTATTTTTCTAGTTTTAATTATAAAAAGTTTTTTTTATTATTATTGACATAAGTTTGATGTTAATTAATGATATTGCAATTCGTATAAGATATATTAATATTCAAATTTTTGCTACACGTCTAAGTCATCAATGCGGTCAAATTGACAGGTTCTACAAGTGTATAATGACGGGTCGCAAAAATTTGAATTATAGCTTTACCAACTATATGTGATATGACTAGCAAATTTTGTTTCGGATAAATCTTATTGATATTGACTGCTTTTTGCTTAAGGGGATGCCATACCCGACGAAAAATTGTAGAACAGGTCCGTACGATCTGTTTTATTGATACCCTACATAAAATTAACCTAACAGAAAATATCTGTGGCGCCCTCTGTATTGTATACTAATACATATTTATGTGCATGCCCACAGATGGCGCTAATAAGCGAAAATGTAACACAAGGTACAGAACACAACGCTGGTAAAAATTAATTACATTATTGATTGTAAAAAAATATATAACATTTACTGTAAAAGTAAATGTATAAGTTTACTGCAAAACTTGTAAGTACATAATATTATTAAATGTGTAACCATTCTATTGATTATAATTACAGTACCATAATATCTTACCTTTCTGTAAGTTTTTTTAATTTTAGTTTAAAGTAATAAGACATACATATAAACAAATGTTTTCTTTGCTGTATACAGCAATATTATCAAATGGCAAATCATATTTGCAAACTGTTCACCGATTGTATATGTGTGATATAAATACACTATTATAAATACAAAAAATTAAAGTATTAGTATATATGTACTAACTCTGCACTTTGCGTACACTTTGTACTATATTACTGTAATTGTACTTTATGGCAACATGTACTGCACGTACATTTTATATAGTAACGTGTACTGTACATACACTTTGTGGTAACGTTTATTGTCCATACACTTTATGGTAGTGTGAAGTGTATGTACACTTAAGAAACGTGTACTGTACGTACACTTTATGAAACGTGTACTGTACGTACACTTTATACGGTACCGTGTATTGTACATACACTTTATGGTAACGTGTACTATACGTACACTTTATGACAACTTGTACTAGACGTACACTTTGTTATTACGTGGACTGCACGTGCACTTTTTGATAACGAAATGTCAGTCGGTATTGTCCTTTTTAATTTACACTTTGATTTGCATTGCAATTTAATTGTTAATTTAATTGTTAATTTTGATTTATAATAGATTATAACTAAAGTTCAATTTTCATTGCCATCGTTTTAACACATATATACTTTGTTATATAGTTTAAAATGGAGTTTCAATTGTTAAAGTTTTCAATATCTTCTAATATTAATAAACTATTTATTTCCCCACAATGTCCACAATTATCTCAACTATTTAGTATGTTTAATTCAACAATGTTTTAACCACTATTAAATTAAGCACTGAGTAAAACAGTTATTGATAACCCACAAGAAAACCTATTTCTAGAGAGGCCATTGAATACAATTGCAAATTTTTTATTTATGCTGAATATATATAGATATATTGATTACAAAATTTATATTTATTGTGATGCAGTAGAATAACTGACAATATATAATACATGGTAATATCCTAACCTAACATAACCTCAACTTGAAATCGTAATCCGTTTGTGAGTGTATGAGGTGCGTGTGATCGTCGAGCCGAACTGTGCACCTTCTAGAGGGAACCGTCGTCTGTTAGTTCCTAACAAGCTCAGTCGATATATGACTATTCCTGCAAAATTATTTACTATATACATTTTGTAACGGTCACGCTGGGGATTAAAACGTGATGACAAAGGCGAAATAAACGATCGACAAAAATAGTAATAATGTATTATAATAATAGATAAAGGGGTTTGGGCGCCAGCCGCGTATAATCGCGGCGAATTTATAACACGACTGCTCGGCTTCGTACTAGCTGCAGCGGTTTGCTGCGCGGGAAAAGGTTGAGAAATGGGAGATATGGGAAGCACACTTACGAAAGACGTAATGAATGCAGTTCACCTGCTGCGAAGGCGTGCACCAATCTTGTCGGTATGGAGATCGTCTCCTGGGTTGCTTCTCGAAATGCTGCTATCCTCACACACACACGCACAAGCTAATGTTGTCAATGTTGTCGCGATGAAGTACCGAAGAGCTCTCTCGAGCTTCGGCTCGTTCGCTGCTTCGCTGGTCGGGCCCGACGTGCGCGCGCAGCTTATCGTATCGAGTCGTTCGTCGGCCGCCATCGTCTGCGCGCATCATACAGTGAGTGCTCTCGGCTGTGCAACGTATACGACGTATACGACGAGGACAGCTTCTCCTGTTGGCTGCTGCTTGATGCGAGGTGAACGCTGTTTCTGGTGATGCTGTGCTCGAGGTAACAATTATATATAGTTCCGTATTATCTTGCTTATAGGCTAATTAGTTCCTCTTTGTTACAGGTTTACTGGACGGCCGATATCGAATCTTTGCTCTCTATCGCTCTCACGGCGCTCGATCAGCTATTACGCGTCGGGCCAGCTACTGCAGAATATCGGGATTGTACCGTTGATGCGAGGATTACATGCTGCTTCTAAAGGTAATAACTAACTCCTGAGGGAGTGTTTATTGTATTAGAATATCTTGTATTCGAGGGTTATGGTAATGTTATGATTACCATAACCTTACCTGCCAATCTTTTCCTTATATGTAACTGCCAGTACGTTTATACAGCTACATGCTTCCTTGTGTCCTTCTACAGACAGTATGATGTTATGAGATGCCTCTCCTGATCATTGATGTACCTTCCTAGAGAGCTACGATGTGAGACCAGGTTCATCGTATATCAGCCATAATCTTGCTGTGCTGCTTGTGTGCTAGTGGGGTTAGCGTTAGATTCATGGGATGGCTGGAGTACGTTTAGGTATGTTTTAATGTAGATAAAATACTTCTGCGCCGAAGTCGCGTGGCGGAGGTTGGTGGAGGGGGGGCATCCGGTTGTCCCGACAGCTACTGCCCCGCGCGATCGGTCCCGGGTAACGTGTTTCCTGGGTCGTAGTCGCGCGGGGAGGCACCCAAGCCCCATCTATACCCTCCCTCGGGTCCTGTGTGATCGGTCATGGGAGATGTGCATTCCATGCCGCGATCGCGTGGGGGGAGGGGTAGCACTCACCTCACTATTTTTCTGCTTCTAGGCAACATGAGCAACCCAAGCATCCTCGTAGCCCAGGAGACTCTGATGAGCGTCATCACCGGTACCGCGGAGGAAATTAACTCCCGATCACGAGACGAGTGGACTCCGGGTCTCATCGAGAGCAGCCTCGAGATCTTGGAGTCGCAATGGCACGACTTCCTCGGAAACCACCTAGCACTACTGAACAACCGAGGAACCGAGGAGGTCGAGCGCTACTTCGAGACCGACAACTATCGGACGCTTCAATCAATGTATATCGGTGCTCGAGGCCGATTATATGATGTTCGAGGCCGGACATCATCGCCTCCGACCAGAATCTCAGTGGCCGATGACCATCAAAGACGAGGTGCCATCAAACTTCCTCGAATCAACATTCCACGATTCGACGGGAAATCATCGGAGTGGGAATCGTTCCGCGACCTGTTCAAGGCGATGGTCCACGACAACGCCAGCCTCAGCGAAGTTGAAAAGCTTCACTTTCTCAAGACCCACGTTGACGATGAGGCAAAGAGGGCGCTTGACCATCTCCAGGTCATCGCCTCAAACTACGACGTTGCGTGGAGGATCCTGGAAGAGCGCTACGATCAACCACGCCTGTTGGTGCAACATCACCTACGGTCGCTGATGCAGCGCCCTATATTGAAAAGGGAATCCGGGACCGAGCTTCGGAAATTGGTTGATAGCCTGGAGTGCCACCGCAGCCAGCTTCAAGCCCTAGGACGCCCAGTCGAGTCGTGGGACAACTGGTTCGTCACTTTGACCTCCGACCAACTGGATTCTGCAACGAGACGCGCCTGGGAGGACGAGTTGGCGCGCGAAGGCAGCATGGGCAATACCGCGCCCAGCTACAAGCAACTCGTGACGTTCCTTCAACGCCGTGCCCAGACCCTAACTGCGATTGGAAACACACCCTCGCAGGAAGCGCTGGGCCGCATACGACCTGCAGCCGGGCCGCGCTCACTCAACACGTTGGCAACTAACCAATCGACACGGGACTGTCCAGCCTGCCACGCCTCTCATCGGGTTTGGCAATGTGATGCTTTCCGCAGTCTTCCTCCAGCCCAGCGCAAGACCATGGCCGTCAACAGCAACCTGTGCTTTGGCTGCCTCTCACCGAATCACACCATCAGGGTATGTCCGTCGAATGGAACTTGCCGCGAGTGCGGGGAACGTCACCACTCCCTGCTCCACTCCGTTCTGGGCAAGCGACTCTAGAGACCCATCCAGGCCGAGACTCCGGAAAAGATGGCCAAGATCAACACAAACGCCACTGGTACCCAACCTCGGGCCAACGAGGATAGCGGTACCTCACAATGACAATCAGTACTCCCCACGGCTATCATCACCCTCAGTGACGGGCGACAGCATCATCGTCGAGCAAGAGCGCTGCTGGATCCCTGTTCTGAGGCCACACTGGTGCGCCACGAGATCGTCCGATGCCTCGGGCAAGACAGAAGAAAGGTGAACGTTGGCATTGCTGGAGTTGGCGGGCACCGACTGGAGTCCGCCAGTACTCGAGCTTACCTGTATGTGCACGGCATCAAGGGCGCTCCGACACTGCGGGTGGAGGTATACGGCCTGCGCCGGATCGGCATCATCACCCCGACTCAGGAACTCCCGGCTGACTTGGCACAGGCCGCATTCGGGTTCGAGTTAGCTGACCCCGAGTTCCATCGTCCAGGGAAGGTAGACATTGTGCTGGGGGCCGGCGCATGGGCCCAGGTTCTGCTTCCGGGCCAGAGGCGCATCGGCCCCATGATCGCCCAGGAAACCATATTTGGGTGGATGTTGACTGGTGCTTCACCACGCCTCGCGCCCGCCTCGGCTGTGCTGAGTTCAGCCTTGTGCGCTTGTCAACCTGAAAGCGAACCCTTGGCCTTCGAGAACTTGCTCGGATTAATGCGGAGATTCTGGGCTACCGAGGAGCTGCCCGCTGTGAGCAGACTCTCTTGCGTTGGCTCCGAGTGCGAGCGACTCTTTGCAACTCAGCATATCCGTGAGAGCAGTGGACGATATGTGGTTCCGTTGCCGATCAAAGGAGACCAGCTGCACTCGCTGGGAGACAGCATAAAGACGGCCCATCAGGTGCTTCTGGCGATGCATCGACGCATGCGGGCGGACCCGGAGCTCAGAAAAGAATACTGCCATTTTATGGCAGAATACCTACGACTGGGCCACATGCGCCCCCTCTCCGAGCGAGAGATCGAGGACGCCGGAGTTCCGGTCAACTACTTGCCTCATCACGCTATCTGGCAGCGCAGCGACGGGGGTCGCAAGCTCCGAATCGTGTTCAACGCCTCAAGGCCTACCGCCTCTGGGTCTACCCTCAACGACGTTCTGTATGCGGGCCCAAAACTGCAGAACGACCTCGTTCTGGTCGTGACGCGTTGGCGGCGCCATAGGGTAGTGTTCTGCGCCGACATTCAGATGATGTTCCGACAAATCAAAGTCCTACCGAGTCACAGTCATCTGCAGCGAATCCTCTGGAGCCCTGATTGCGGAGCTCCTATAGCGCACTACGCGCTTCAAACCGTCACCTATGGCGTCAACTGCTCGCCATACCTGTCCCTGCGGTGTCTCCAGCAGCTGTGTTGCGACGAGGGCGCACCGTTTCCAAAAGCGGTTAACGCCATTAAACGCGACCTCTACGTGGACGACTTCTTGTGCGGCTCGGATACCCTGGAATCCGCCAACGACCGCAAGCATCAGTTGATCCGCCTCCTCGCGGCGGGCGGATTCACCCTCAAAAAGTGGGTTTCAAACAGCACGGAACTATTGAACGACGTCGACAGTGGTGACTGCCTTCGTCCCAACTGGCGCGAGCTTGCCAGTGGCGGGCCTGTCAGTCAACTCGGACTCTCATTGGACCCGGTCAAGGACGAATTCAGGTTCAGCCCTCCAAGAGAGACGCACGCCGACCACCTGACCAAACGGATGGCCTTGGCTGAGCTGGCCCGACTCTTCGATCCTGCTGGTTGGTTGGCACCTATCGTCATCACTGGGAAAATACTCGTGCAGGATCTGTGGCGCGCCAAGATCGATTGGGACGAGGAGGTCCCCGAACCCTGGAAGAGCAAATGGCGCCATCTACGTGGCGCCATCGCCGGGATAGGCGATCTCTCGCTGCCTCGCTGGACCGGCGGCGACGCCTCCGCTGGCGTGCAGCTTCACGCCTTCGCCGATGCCAGCCGCAGAGCTATCGCCGCGGTGATCTACAGCCGAGTCATTGACGGCGAGGGCCGCGTGACCACGACTCTACTCATGGCCAAGACCAAGTTGACTCCAATGAGGGGCCTGCAGCCCCAGTCGCGAACCACCATTCCACGATTGGAGCTTCGCGCTACCTTGCTGGCTGCTAGGCTGCTGAGCACGCTGGCTGTAAGCCTCGAGGTCCCCCTGGCGGATTGTTTCGCTTGGAGCGACTCGCAGGTGGCTCTTCACTGGCTGCGGTCGGATGGATCGACGGGCCACGACTATGTCGATAGTTGCGTCAGTCACGTAGAGGAACTGGTGCCGTCGGTGCCATGGTGGCACGTTTCGACGCTGCAGAATCCGGCCGACGCCGCCACCCGAGGACTGAACGTGAAAGAACTTCATGACCATCGCTTATGGTGGAGCGGACCCGAATGGCTCAAAGGGCCCATTAATACTTGGCCCATGGCGGCACCTCCTGTCGAGCCCGCTTGCTGCGCGCCTCAAGGGGACACCAGCCTGAGTTGCCAATTCACGCAACTCCCTCCAGGGGACGAGTATCCCATCACCAGTTTCTCGAACCTGGGTCGGCTTTTGCGAGTCACAGTGCTCTGCCGACGATTCGCTCACCGTCTGGCGGGCGGCGAGACCACCAGCCCTCTCCGCCCCGCCACTGTCGAGGAGCTCAACAAGGAGTTCGTCGCCTGTGCTCGTCTGACACAGCGGTGCCACTTCGGGACCGACTTGGAGCGCTTGCGGCGTGGATCACCCGTGAGAAGCGGCAGCACATTGCAGACGCTCGCACCGTTCCTCGACGAGGAAGGTGTACTTCGCGTTGGGGGTCGCATCCAGCGGTCTCTGCTGAACTACGATCAGAAGCATCCAATAATCTTGGATCGCAGAAGCCACCTAGCGCTGTTGGTGATCGAATGGGCGCACCAGCGGAGCCTTCACGGTGGTTTCCGCTCCACCTACGTCCAGACGCTCCAAAAAGCGTGGATCATCGGGGCGCGGAACACCATCCGAAATTATGTGCGGAACTGTGTCGTCTGCGCCAGGGTCGCGGCGCGTCCACTCCAGCAGATCATGGCCGGGCTACTGGAGTCTCGCGTCACCCCAAGCCGGCCATTCAGTCGGTGTGGCCTCGACTACGCGGGACCCTTCGCCGTACTCAGGTCCAAAGGGCGAGGCATGAGGACCACCAAGGGCTACATGGCCCTGTTTGTATGCTTTAGCACCAAAGCTGTTCACCTTGAACTTGTTGGAGATCTGACCACTGCCAGTTTAATTGCAGCACTCACTCGCTTCCGAGGGCGCCGTGGCGCCCCAAAAGAGATCTGGAGCGACAACGCCACAAACTTCCATGGCGCCGACGGTGAGCTGCGCCGACTCCTGCAGGCTGCGGAGCTTGGATGGAAGTTGGTTGAGGGGAGTTTGGCGCAGGAGGGCATAACTTGGCGCTTCATCCCTCCCTCCGCTCTGCATTTCGGAGGCATCTGGGAGTCCAACATTCGACCTGCAAAACTTCATTTGCGCCGAGTCCTGGGCCCCCGCAGACTCACGTACGAGGAGTTCAGTACGTTTCTTGTTGAGGTAGAGATGATCCTCAATTGTCGCCCGCTGGCGCCTCTTTCTGGGGACCCGGAGGATCTAGATGCCCTCACCCCATCACACTTCCTGATCGGCGACATCGCAACTTCGGTGGCTCGCCCCCCCCCCTATGGATGACCGCACTGTTGACCACCTTGAGCACTGGCGGCTGATCCAGGGACTCAGGGACCGCTTCTGGACTCGTTGGAGTGCAGAATATTTGAACACTCTTCAACAGAGGTCCAAGTGGCATCGGCCGCGAGTCAATCTTGCCATTGGGGATTTGGTGGTCATCCTGGATACCACCCTCCTTAAGCCAAACGGTCGGTGGCCGTTGGGACGAGTTGTCGCCGTTCATCCCGGCGATGACGGTCAGATTCGGGTGGTCACGGTCTGCGCAAGGGATGGCATTTTCCGGAGACCGGTGGTCAAACTGGTCAGGTTGCCGGTTCCGCCCTGCTCGACTGCCGCAGAGTCGCCGTCGCACGGCGGGCGGCGTGCGCCCGTCGGAGAACCATGAAACATCCTTCGTTCGAGGAACGAGGCGGGCGGGATGTCGGGTCAAAAACCCGTATTCTCGTCAGATTACTCCCCCCTCCGTGCAGGGTGGCGCTCGGGGCGCGACGGCTGCGCGCGGGACCCCGGTGCGCGCGTGAGTCAGTTCACAACGGACAACCGACTGGTGCAGTCATCTCTTGCAAGGGGCAATCAACACAACCGACGCGGCTGGATTAGAGCGGAGCAGCGCGGTTCATACGTTTAGTTTATCAGTTCACTTGTTTTAGTTCATTAGTTCATTTGTTTAATTTATATACAGAACACAATCGAATAAAAGTAAACAGTTCGAGCCAAAGGTATTGCAGAGTTTTTATTTCCTTCGAACCAAATGGTTTTATGAATATTTCGTGCAGAGAAATCTTAACAATCTCAGATTTTTATACATAGTTTATACATGTATGTATATAGTTTAAGCATACTACCTAATTTAATTAAGTTTTATATTTTAGATTGTGCTTTATACATTTTGTACAATAATATACACTTTTAGATACGTATTTTTAATTGTTAATTATATATGTATTCATGTTTATTTTAATTATGTTTCTTGTTCATTTTTAACCAATAATTGTCGAAAATTATTGTCGAGAATTATAACAATGAGGCTATCATTGCACAAGTGTGATTTAATAAATACTACGTTTGCCTAGTTATAAAAGATTAAATATTTTATTTATAACAATAAAAACCTCCGATAATTCTCATATAAATAAAAACATGTTAAATTTAACTCTAAAAAGTTACTTTTCTTACTCTACCTTTAGAGTTAATTTTTAACTCTATCACTTAGAGTAATTAATTAATTTAGCTCTAATTCAAATTTTAAGAACTATTCTGTAGTGTTTGACGACTCTGGCCTCTGTAATTTTAATAATTTATAGAATTACTGTCCTACGTAATTTATATCTAATGTATGAAAAAGAATGTCGATTGTTGCCCCATAAAGTGTAAGTCGTACTTGTGTTCTCATATAAAGTGTAAGAGTTGTGCGTATATATTTGTATATATAAAGATCTATTGTTACTGTTCGCGAATAAATCAAGATCTTGTTTAAAGTATGTTAAGTAAGTTTTAAGTAATTAAATTACCAGAAGTGATTAATATATATTTCTTAAACGTTATTAACGTAAAAATAAAGTTAATTTCAAAAAAAGTTCTTCAATTAATTTTCTCAATACTTAACCTAACCTATTTTTGTTACTGTCTGAATGCATTAGACCATCAAGTCTGTAGAAAGATAAATAAATAGCTAATAAATTATAAAGTGACATGTCATTCAAGAGTAATTTGAGGTTATGCAGGGAATTATCTTAGAAATCTCCATAATAGGTTTATAAACTAATTTGTGTAATAGTGTGCGTGAAGTTGATGCGTGAAGAACAATTTTCGGTGCGTGAAATCCAGTTCAGACACTGCTCTAAATCTATCGTGCGAGAAGCAAAACGACGTGTCTGAATTGCGAGCTGCGGATAGCCGTGCCTGAAGTGATCGCTCGTTGCTGATCCGAAAGTGGTAGGGGAACACCGCTGTCTCAAAAGTCGTTATCGCGTCATAAGGGCCACTCGCAGTTCGTAATTCGTCCAGACAGATATTCTACTACCTTCTTTGTGTAATTGTGCTTACTAAAATGGCTGAAATGAATGATAATGAAAGTGAAGAAACAATTCCGCAAGATATTTTGGATACTGCGAGGTCCGCACTCCACAGTACTCTGAGCAACAAATCAAATCTTATTTATCGTAAAACTTATGAAGAATTTTTGTCATGGATGGAAAATAAGAAAACAAATTCATTTAGTGAAGTAATTTTAGTTGCATATTTTAAAGAATGTTCCAACACTATTCTACCATCTACCTTATGGGCAAGATATTCGATGATAAGATCAATGATTAAAAGTGAAAAAAATATTGATATTAGTACTTACGGAAACTTGCGTAGTTTTCTTATGAATTTGAATAGCGGATTTAAATCGAAAAAATCAAAAGTTTTTGCACCTGAAGAAATACAAAGTTATCTACAGAATGCTCCAGATGAACAGTATTTGGATGTCAAGGTATGTTGATGTATATAAATAATGCTATAAAATCGTTTTCTCGTATAATATGTGTTATGTGTACATCAATAATATATAATATTTTGTCGACTATATTTACAGATTGCTGTGATTCTCGGAATTACGGGTGCGTGTAGAAGGCAATAATTGTACGATATAAAAATTTCTGATATAGTTGATAAGAATTCACACCTACAAATAACATTACCAAAAACTAAAACAAAAATTGTAAGAACGTTTGTTGTTGAAAATCCGTGGAGAGAGAAGATTCTTAAATATATGCAACTAAGACCAGATAATTGTGATACACAAAAATTATTTTTAAATTATAAAAAACAACGATGTACAAAACAAGTAATATGGATCAATAAATTAGGTAATATGCCAACAAAAGTAGCCGAATGGTTAAATTTATCTGAACCAAAGCTCTACACTGGGCATAGCTTTAGACGTACATCAGCTACGTTACTCGTAGACGCAGGAGCCTCAATCACTACATTGAAGCGTCATGGAGGTTGGCGATCAGCACAAACAGCAGAAGGTTACGTAGAGGATTCCACTAACAACAAACGAAAAATATGCCAAACAATAACGAAATCCGTCAGTGTAACGATACATCAAATTTTAAAGATTCAGATGATATGATCGATGCGATACCAATGAAAAAATGTATATCTGATGTATTAGTTAATGAAACGAATAGCGCGACAAGTGTTAATAATACGGTAAATGTTCAAGTTAAACAATGTTCGATTCAATAACGATGTTATTAGTTATTTATGATGAAAATTAGATTTTTTCATTTAAGAGGATTATTATTTATATTTTTTGTGATAATTTTTTTTTTAAGAATTATCACTATTTATACTTCATGTGATAATTGTTTTTTTTAAGAATTATCATTTTTGATTTTTTTTGCAGTCTGTAGTCAAATTGGTCAGCAATGGACCATCTAGGTTCTTTACATTAATAAATTAGTTTATAAACCTAATATGGAGATTTCTAACATAATTTATATGTATTTAACATAATTACAAATTGTTTTTAAATTTTTTTCAAAATTTTATTGTCCAATTTAAGTAATTGTTATTTGTTAAATATGTAATTAAATTGCATATAAACTTTCCAAATATTTATTTGTTAAACATTTATAAAGAAATTTAAAAGAACAGACCATTTTCTTTGATAAATGTATGCTTCAAAGGGTCAATATAATATAAAACATTTTAGAAATTATTTTACATTATTATTGCAAAAAAAGATTCTTGCATTCATTCAATTTTTAACCCTTTATATTCGTATTTTAAATTTGCACTAGCATAACGAAATTATTATGAATTTATTACTGGCTGTATAATGAGGTTACACAAACCTAAAAATTCAAGTGTGTCTTTAAATGTTACATTACATAAAATTTAATATAAATTTTACATTAATAAGTATACAGTTTTGTTTTGTTTTTACATATTAAAATCGTCAAATGTATCGAAAATAAGAAAGTGCTCTAATACTCTATATTAGATTTAATTGATTCCTACCTTAGAGTTATTATTTTAAACTCTAACTAGATTCAATTCCTCAAATCTAATAGAGTTAAAATAATTAAATCAAAACTTATAGTTTATTTTATTCTATTAGATGTACAGATTTATTAGTAAAGGTTTATGACGCCCAAGACAGAGAGGGGAGATGTGCAGTATCTATGTGCAAGAGAGAGGCTTAGATTATGGAGCCCGGGATCCATAAACCGCCCACCCCCAACCAGTGGTGGGAAGCAGATCTAAATTTATTATGTAGGGCATAATAAATCCCTATTGCCGAGTATATATATATATATATTAAAAATTTGAAAAATAATTCAATCATAACCTCTCTCAGTCTACAGCGACGGATTCTATAGGAGGTGCGAGCACCGATTCGGGCAGTCTGCCGCTCGCACCTCCTATACTTTCAAATACATTGAATTATGCCGACACTCAATGTTGGGTGCAATATTTGTTTAATTACAATTATTTAAATTATTGAAAGCTTGGGGACGGGGTAGAGGTATATTATTAATAAACATTTAAAGTGTATATCAAGTACAAAATTAAAGTTTATGTTAAAACATCGTTAAGATTTGAAAAATAAGAATTCAATCAAAACCTCTCTCAGTCTAAAGCGACGGATTCTATAGGAGGTGCGAGCAACGATTCGGACAGTCTGCCTCTCGCACCTCCTATACTTACAAATACATTGTATTATTCCGACACTCAATGGTGGGTGCAATAATTGTTATTACATTTATTTAAATTATTGGCAGTTTGAGGACGGGGTAGCGGCATATTGTTTATAATCATTTTAAGTGTATAGCCAGTACAAAATTAGAGTTTATGTTAAAATATAGTTAACATTTTAAAAATAAGAATTCAATCAAAACCTCTCTCAGTCTAAAGCGACGGATTCTATAGGAGGTGCGAGCACCGATTCGAGCCGTCCGCCGCTCGCACCTCCTATAATTACAAATACATTGTATTATTCCGACACTCAGTGTTAGGTGCAATATTTGTTTATTTACAATTATTTAAATTATTGACAGCTTGATGACGGGGTAGAGGCATATTATTAATAAACAGTTTAAGTGTATAGCAAGTACAAAATTTGAATTTTGTTAAAATATTCTAAAAATTTCATAAATAAGAATTCAATCATAACCTTTTTCAGTCTACAGCGACAGACTCTATAGGAGTCTATAGGAGACTATAGAGCGTGCAACGATTCGGGTCGTCTGTATTTCCTCGCAAGTAAAAGTAATATATATATATATATGGGAGATTCCATGTGAAGTGATCCAGTTAAAAAATAGAATTTTGTTTTAATGTATGAAATCAGTAAAAAACTACTTGAATAGAGTGTAGCTAAATTTTTAGACCTAAATTTCAATTAGTACCAGAGCTGTAACCAATCATAAAATCGAATTTTTTGAAAAAAATGACTTATTGGCCATTTTTATCACTAAATAACTCAAAATCTAACAATTTTTTCTTATATACATTAAATTTGAAAAAGTTTATAAATTTCAAGAAGTATCTGTTGAAATATTTCATTTATATTAGTTTAACACATTGAATATAGTTATAATTAATAAAAACCTTTGTAGTAAAAAAAAGGGTTGTACGATCAAAAATATTTTATCCATCCAAGAATCTAATTCATCGATGATTAATTACCTTCAAAATGGTGCAAAGTTTGAATGCGGCAGAGCCTTTCAGACAAAGTTATGGTGTTTTTAGGCAAATTTCTTGAAAAAAGAGAGCGAATGCATTTTATGAAAAAAAAACAGAGTAACCGTATACTTGCATTAAAACAACATGGCACTATTATTCTTCAATAACACTAAAATATACTATTCTTTTTATTCATGATTTGTGCTCTCTTTTTCCTGGCACTTCCTACCGTTTATCCCCCTGGGGACTTTAACGGTGTCCACCCACCACCTATGTGTGGGTGCTTTATCCCTCCCTTAAAACCCCACCATCTCGCATTCGCCCGGGGTTATGCCCGTGGATGAGGGAAACCTGTGAAGCAGGGAAAACCTCACCCGAGATGGCCGGTGTATTCGAAACATTTTTTTTGGGTGTCAAAGTCACATTGCGTAGGCCTTGACACCGAAACCGAATGTTTCACACCTCCCGCTCACGTTGTGAAGTGTGAAAAAACACCTAACCCGCCACGAAAGCCAAACCCATCCAAGTGCGAACCGCACTCAGTGCTGCTTAACTTCCGTGACCGGCCAAGGTGCATCTCCGCCACTCCGCCACCGTGTCGGTTCACTAAAATATACTATTTAATGTTAGTTACTGATACTTTTCAATCTCTAAGCTGCTAACAAATACAAAATAGTATGTATAAGCAGTTGTACCTGTTATATAATTGAATAAATACCTGAAACTTATTAAAATTCCTATAAATCCAATTATATAACAGGTATAACTGCTTATACCTACTGCTTTGTGTTTGTAAGCAGCTTAGAGATTGAAAAGTATCAGTAACTAACATTAAATAGTATATTTTAGTGTTATTGAAGAATAATAGTGCCATGTTGTTTTAATGCAAGTATACGGTTACTCTGTTTTTTTTTCATAAAATGCATTCGCTCTCTTTTTTCAAGAAATTTGCCTAAAAACACCATAACTTTGTCTGAAAGGCTCTGCCGCATTCAAACTTTGCACCATTTTGAAGGTAATTAATCATCGATGAATTAGATTCTTGGATGGATAAAATATTTTTGATCGTACAACCCTTTTTTTTACTACAAAGGTTTTTATTAATTATAACTATATTCAATGTGTTAAACTAATATAAATGAAATATTTCAACAGATACTTCTTGAAATTTATAAACTTTTTCAAATTTAATGTATATAAGAAAAAATTGTTAGATTTTGAGTTATTTAGTGATAAAAATGGCCAATAAGTCATTTTTTTCAAAAAATTCGATTTTATGATTGGTTACAGCTCTGGTACTAATTGAAATTTAGGTCTAAAAATTTAGCTACACTCTATTCAAGTAGTTTTTTACTGATTTCATACATTAAAACAAAATTCTATTTTTTAACTGGATCACTTCACATGGAATCTCCCATATATATATAAGTTAATATAAAAGAACCAAGAGCCAGAAGTACACCCAAAATTCAGATCAAACAGGGAAATTAAATAATTTATTCCTTTAGAAGAAATATAAAAAGAAAATGTAAATGATCCAGTTGAATTAGATTTTTCAAAACCAGCAGAAATTAGTTACCCAGTATTTTTCCCAATTCCACCAAGTCAAGGACCTATAAACCAATTTAACTCGTTTAAAAGTAGTAAAAGCACAACAGAAAAAGAATCACTTTTAGACATATCAATGTTTATGCGAAACAACGTAATTACTGCTAGACAATGCTTGACACACAAAAGAGATAATATTGTACAATTCATCTCTAGAGATTGCGAAGGACAAAATTCTACGACTCGATTGTTGTCTGAATTAGGAGCAATCGATTTCAGGACATTAAAATCGAAAAAGCCAAAAATTGGGCAAATTTTGGTAACCCCATACAAAAACCATAATATATTTTCATTAGTAATAAAAGACAAATATTATGTTTCATTAGATTTTAGCATGATTAAAACAACGCTTAGAAGTTTAAAAACAATTTTAATTCAAAAAAATTTAAGCAGCTTTAGAATCTCAAGGAAAGGAGATTTTACAGATACCTTGGAACCCGGACTTTTAACAGAGATCCTATTCAAAGTCTTTCAAGATTCACCAATTAAAGTATTATTATGTTATGGCAAAGCAGAATTACCTGACGATAATCTGAAGAAAGATATAGCCGCATTACACGACAGCTTAATTGGCGGACATAAAGGAAAAAATCAAACCTACAAAAAAATATGAGAACGATACTATTGGCCGAGAATGAGGAATGACATTCTAGATTATATTAGAACGTGCCCTACTTGCCAGGAAAGGAAAATTGACCGAATTAAAACACGTGAACCGATGATTATAACTGATACACCGATAGATGCCTTCGATAAAGTATCAATTGACACTGTTGGTAAACTAAAAACTACACCCCAAGGGAATTGCCACATATTAATCATGCAATGTAATTTGACCAAATTCTTAATAGCCGTCCCTATATCTAATTGAAGAGCGACCACAATAGCTGACGCGTTAGCAAGTCATTTAATCTGTCACTTCGGCGCACCACGAGCAATTTTATCGGATAGAGGTACCAGTTTTCTATCAGACATAGTTGAAACAATGTTAAAGATCTTTAAAATTAATCACTTGACCACTTCCGGCTACAGACCACAAACTAATGGATCGATCGAGCGAAGTCACGCGTCTCTAATGGATTTTGTAAAAAGTTACTCAGAAGATTATGACGACTGGGATCGATTAATCCCTTTCGCTGTCTTTACATATAATACTAGTGTACATTCTTCGACCAATTTTACTCTGCATGAATTAGTATTCGGGAGAGTAGCTCGATTTCCAATGCGAATTCCAGATCAAGAGAAACTGCGAACTTATAACTCGTTTTTAAGGGATTTAATTACGCGTTCAGGGGAAATGAGGGTCGCAGCGGGAAAAAACCAAAAACAAATCAAAAGAACGTTACGACCAAAAAATTAAAAGATTCAGTGCACAAGTAGGAGATTATGCTTACGTACTAAACGAACTACGATTATCTAAATTTGTTGCTATTATAAGAAACCTTTAAAAATACTCGAAATAGTCGGACAAAATAATGTTATTTTAGAGATGCCAAATGGCAGAAGGGTTAGAAAACATGTAGATAAATTGAAAACCGCCCCACGCCGTAATAATTAATCTATGATTTTTTTTCTTTTTTGTTTCACACTTTCCTTTCCAAAAATAATCCATCTAATAATTTCCTCCATTATAATCCTTTCGTTATCCTTTTTGACATTGACTGACGCTCAAAACCTATACGATTTGGAAGTTTTAGAGTCTGTATCAGGAATTTATTATGAGAGAATTGAAACCGTAAAAATAAGACGTACAGATTGGTATTTAGCCATTTACATCAAAAGTGATAATTTTGTTGACAAACACCAACTCACTTTAAACAATGATTATGTTTTTAATCAATGTAAGAACGTAATTTTTACATGGAAATGTAATATGCTGATTGATCATGATTTAATTCAGACAAAAAACCAAACTTTATACGAGATCCGAATAAAAATTAAAGAAATCCTAAAGGAGTTAGAATATTCAGAAATAAAAAGCGCCAGGTTACCCAGAAGTATAAGGAAGAAACGGACGGTGCCATTAGGAGTAGTAGGTAGCCTGAGCCACAGCTTATTTGGACTTGCAACTACTGAGAAGCTCGATAAAATAAACCAAAATATTGACCAACTATATAAAGACCAAAAGGAAATCATTAATTTATCAAATCAAAGATCACACATAATTAGTGCTTCATTAGACTATCTATATAATATTACCAATGAACATTCTGAAGCATTAAAAAGCTTAATAGATACAATAAACTTGAAAATAACCGGTTTAGCTAAGGAAGAAGAACACATTAATTACATGATCGAAACTATGGCATACACGAGAAAAATTGAAACTACCATAGATCACCTAATCTATAGTAGAGACCTGCGATGGCTCGGTCGGTAGGGCGTCGGGCTCGTAATCTGGAGGTCCCAGGTTCGATTCCCGGCCCCGGCCGATTGATACAAGCACCACTGGCGAATGTATTTTTAACAAGTGCTTTCTTCACCAAGAGATCGTATGACCTCCGTCGCTGATTAGCACCGGTTTGGGAGCAAAAAAAGAACGACGTTAAAATAATAAAATAAAAAATAATCTATAGTAATCAAGAACTATTAAACATACTTCAATACTTGAAGGAGGGAAAAGAACATCCTAGATTATTAAAACCAGACATAATACATCAAATAAATGAAGACATCGACAATGAAGTCGGGAATTTAAGATTGCACAACGGCAAAACAATAGCTATAATACACTTACCTTTAGTGGACCAAATCCCATATCACTTATACAAATTATACTCAATAGCAGTTCCGCAAGAGATAAATAAGAAAACTCTAGGATTGGCATACATAAAGACCACACACCCGTATATAATTCTGAGTGACGACCATAAACAATACCAAAAACTAAATTATGATCAATTACAAGAATGCAAACACCTAAGCTACGGATACATTTGTCCTTGTAGGAAACCCTTTTGGGAAACCTCGATAAAGGAAGATTGTGAATTATCAATGTTAATACGTCCGAGCATCGAACGATTGAAACAATGTGACATTGTATACAAACATAACTTGGAGACTCAGTGGCATTATCTGCAAACTGAAGGATCATGGTTATATTCGGCAGCAAGACCAGAAACACTACGAATAATATGTCCCGGAACACCCGATCCTATACTAACTATCAAAAACATAGGAATTCTAAGGATTACCACTGGATGTATAGGAAACACAGATACAGTCATGCTGATTACGGAAAACATTAGAAAAAGTAACAATAAATACATATATCAACCAAGAATAAACTTAAAAATAACAGAGATATTGCTAACCTTAAAAAAACGAAAGGACCAGAATCAATTGATCGATTTAACAGAAGAATTGAGCGTTGAGCATCCAGTGTGGAAAGATAAAGAAGAAAAATTAATTAATATAGTCGCTCGATTAGATCAAATAGGAGAACACAAAAGAAACCAAGGTTTTTACAATCATTTATCGTATGGAACTCTTTCAGTTAATACACTCATAATTACCGGTTTGGTAATCTTTTGGATCTATCATAAAAAGAAATCAACCAAAAAAGTTAAAATTATCCAATATAACCAGCAAAGTCAAAAAAACTTATAAGAAAGAATCGTTAAAATCAACTTTAGATGACTCTAATTCCCAAAATCTAACCCTTGACACTCAAAATCTACCCTCGTCAATGCTCCCAAAACAATCTGCAGAATTAGATTAAGAAAATAATAATAAAAAAGAGGGGTAATTAATTAATAATTGCATGGAAATGAAATTGTCTTTAATTTAGAAAGTTACGTTATTTGTTCTAGATCTAATAAAAATTGACCATCGTCCACTGACACAATATAAAAAAAAATGGCTAACAGTATAGAAACAAATTATGGATTAAAAATCGTGCGTGTGATAGAAGAAGGAGAATTAATTATTTCATCAGACATCACAACACCGATTTCAATTGTAGTAAATTGGATAGAGAGTGTTGCGCGAATAAGACATATTAAAACCGTTATTCGCACTAGGATTCCTCATACTCTATATCGAGCAACGACTATATTCTTTTTAATTCACGCTACGTTTTTAATTATTAATTGCCAAATAAATGTAAAAAAGATATTACTTAACAATTATAATAGAAATGTGGGGGTGTGATTTTAAAGAATATTTATCAGATAATACTGATTTAAATAACTTTTTAAAATCACATCCTCTTTTAAAAGGGATTAAAATAGAACCGAGAGATGCCTTTTACGGTGGCCGTACAGGTAATACCGTAATTATGGACGAGACGAAAGACAACGAAAAAATTAAATATTTAGATGTATGTTCGCTGTATCCGTACATTAACAAGTACGGAAAATACCCACTGGGTCATCCAAAAATTTATATTGGTCAACAATGCAACGATTTAGTAGGTACCGATCTTGAAAATTTTAATAATGTCGAAGGTTTAATAAAATGCGACATTTTACCTCTGTGACATTTATTTCATCCCGTGTTACCGGTAAAAATGCACGAAAGATTACTTTTTCCATTGTGTCGTACCTGCACAGAAATGCTAAATGAGCAAGAATGCACGCATGACCGGGAAGAAGAACGTATTTTTACCGGTACATGGGTGTCTAATAAAATAAAAAAAGTTTAGAATGCGGCTATAAATTAATAAAAAATTCACGCGATTGGCAGTAAAGTGTTTGTCAATATACAGTCAATACAGACGGTCTATTTAACCAATATATTAATACTTTTTTAAAATGAAAACAAGAGGCCAGTGGGTATCCCTGTGAATGTACAGACGAACACAAAAGAAAAACAATTTATAGAAGAGTATAAAAATAAAGAAGGAATAAATTTAGATCCAAAATTAATTAAAAAAACCCCGGTTTACGCTCGGTTACTAAATTATGTTTAAATTCATTCTGGGGAAAGTTTGGGCAACGCGATAATCTGATGAGAACGGAAATCGTCAAAGATTATCAAAGCTTGCTCAAACTTTTTTCAGACCCCGAGATAAACGTGAAACAAATCGTTATAGCGAACGACGAGGTACTCTATGTCTCCATAGAATACATTAAAGAAACAGAAACCGAGTCGGGGGGTAGTAACGTAGCGATCGCCGCCTACACTACATCACAGGCTCGTTTGTTATTGTACTCGTATTTAGAAAAACTAGATAGACGCGTACTTTACTACGACACCGACTTAATTATTTTTACAAGTAAACCGAGTGATACGTACGAACCAAAGGTAGGGTCCATGTTAGGCGAATTAACCTGCGAAATGGAAATTTACGGTGAGGGTTCTTATATTAAAATTTGTTTCAGGAGGTCCACAATTTTATGCTTTTAAGGTAAGAAATAGTAAAAATGAAACATTTGAAATTTGTAAAATTAAAGGTATAGAATTAAATTATGAAAATTCGAAAAAGATTAATTTTGACGGTATCGTAAGTCTTATTAATAATAGAAACGATGACGATAAAAATAAAATACAATTGCAGTTTAATTCGATTGCAAGGACCCGATTCCATGAAGTTATTATTCGCGAAGAAACAAAAACTTGTAACGTCGTTTTGAAAAAACGAAGATTTGTTTCAAATACTTTGTCTATACCGTTCGGTTATATATAATTATCCTGCGTTTAATTATAACTCTATGTATATATTGTGACGATGTGCTTACATCACATGTCACTTAGATATCTTATTCTACGTTATAACAAGTAGCACTAGTCGAGCAAGCCACAAGATGCTCGGAGAGAGGAGACACACAAACTATTCCTTCAAGTAAACCCCCAACACCAGTTCTACTCCTTGGAAATGCTCCTCCTTGATCCTTGGATCCAGCACTATGCTAAGAAGCCGTATACTAGCAGTAGAGGCTGTGAGGTCCGATAGCGGTCCCAGGTTATACATGGAGCGGCCTTGCTTTAAAATCCAGGTCCTCGTTCCAGCCTAATACTGAGTACCTGTAAAAGATAATTAGTAAATTACCTAATTTAAGAGATAAGAAGAAGGACAGAGAAGCTGCGACAACATGCAATTTTCTCTGGGAATATAAGGAGGCAAAGAAGATATTTAACCCTAGTGTTTAGACTAGGTTAGAGGTTAGAAACACCTCAACCCATAATACTACTGCTATGGAAACCGCCGCACTTACCCACGATATCCTGGAGGGAAATGCTTCTCCGTAAGCACTAGTATGGAATCCCCATCTCAGCCAACCAGAGGAAGTCCCCCAGGCACACAGGTCACCGTTGAAACTGCACCTAGAAGTCTCAAACAAACGGCTGAATTAACCCAACGAATTACTCTTAAGGAACGATTAAATTGTTACCTGACACCGAAACCTCCTGCAGCACCAACCTCCAGCATCCTGAATATGTCCCACTGAATATCCAAACTCCAGCACCACTATTCCTGTCGATCCGCGAATGTCAACACGGAGATCTAGTACCGAACGGTCGATGAAAATTACCGACCGCGCGTAGTCGCTGTATACTCAAACATGCGCGCGCGTTCGAGAGGCTCAGAATGCAACTAAACGAGCTGCCGTGAGAGCAGAGCTTTCCGAGCGGTGTTCGACACGAGCCGTATCGAGTTTTTGCAAACCAAAAAGCGTATAGGTAATATCTGTCCGCGTGAAAGTTTGAGATTTACCTTGGAGACGATTCTCCTAGTGTGTAGATGAGTTTCGCCTCAAGTTCTCCAGCTCCCTTTCCGTGCAAGTGTGTGTATGCTCGTCGCATCATACCGCGTTACTTTGATCGCGAAAATTGGCGAGCACATTTTAAGCCGTGACTGGCAAACGGCGAGTTTGTAAACAACCCTATCGGGTTTCGTAATATTAAATAAAGAGTCCTCTAAATTCTTACTAATCAAGTGAGAGTGTTATAGTCATTTATTTTGCGACCTCCGCCCTAATCCCCAGCGGAATATTTTCGAAATCAGAAGATTTTATCATTGGATCGTTCGGAAGGAAATTTCTTGGACTTAACACCGCTATTATCTAGACATGTAACAGGGCTGTCAAGGGATATAGCCGACATGCAAACAAGAAACACGGAGATAAGCAAAGAAAGCAATAACCGGCAATACCTGGTAGTTCCAACAAGTCAGCAGGGAACTAACCCTCAACATCAACCTCAACTACCAACAGGACAGTCAATAGGACGATATCAAGATCCAATATCTCTAAGGAACTCGCATTCTCATACACCAATAATTGAGGAAGATGTAAATAGATTGCGACCAGCAAATATTATCCCACAGCGTACTAATAATAGATTAGACGTAAATTTCCCGTTACCGACATCAACATCGGAACTCCTCCAGCCCCCACTAGATTTATCAAGACTCCAAAACAATTTAATTATCCCATCCTGCGCCCAATCTACACAACACCCAGCGTTAACTGTCAATAGAACGACAACGGTAGAAACAAGTAGAAATATGAATCTAACCGACCCGATAGAGATTCATAGAGACCGTAATCAAGACATGTTAACGGAAGACGGCCAAAGAGGTCCGAGAACATATGACCAGACATCTTATCTGCAATATGAAGGTGTTGTCGCAAGAAATATCACATCAAACCCGAGGAGTCAACACATAGCACAATCGGATCCAATCTATATGGAAGCGTCACATGGAACGGAAGTATCTAACAGAACACAAGGAGTAAGGTTCAGTTTAGAACATATGGGTAGAGGAGACCAACCAATTCCGGCACCGAGAGTAAGATCGCCTCCACTAGAAAGGATAAACGACAATAGAAATGAACCATATATTGCACCACAACATCCAAAACCAACCCCTCCAGCAGAACCCAAGGAATCGGAGCAGGTCCTGAAATACCGGTACAGAGGGTACGTGCCGTACCGGGCAAACGTGGGAGAGAGCCAAGGAGAGTGCACCTTCCTAAAGAACCGAGTGTTCGTAAAAAAGGAAGACCCTCCTCGACCATTGGGAAGAGGACGAGGACCGACAAGGAAATCGGAAGTGGAACGGAATCAAAACGTAGGGGCAGGTCACGAAAAACCGTTGGTACCGCAATGAGACCTCGCGGCCTGTGGGCGAATCCAGCACGGACAATGCTATGTCCCCTCCAGCACCATCACCAATTCCGTCCCCACTTAATCCCACATCCTACGCCCAATCAATCTTCCAAAGAACCTTTGGCCCGATACCACGACTCCCCAACCCAATCACGCAAACCTCCCAAAACCCCTTTTCACCCTAATCCCCAATTGTCATCACCCGCTTCGTACCAATCCCCGTACCCTGCTTCCCAACAATCATACGTCCTCCAGCACCAACCACACTTACACCCACTACACCCACATAGACCAGAACCCCATAAACCCTGTACAACCCCCTATAGCCCCCCTTATGTCCCTCCGAATAGAACCCCCTCCCATGCCACCCACATCCTCAAACACCACACACCTCACGCACCACAACACAGCAAGGTTGCTGGAACTGTGGGAGCCGCCAACACAGTTGGCAGAAGTGCCCGGAAATTCGGACGAAGTTTTGCCGAGGTTGTGGGAAACCGAATGACACTATTGAAACGTGTCCACACTGCCACAAAGAGTGGAAACAAGGAGTGAACGTCCACCCAAAATAAATTTTTTTTTCTTCTTTTATTGTTTTAATCTTCTCCTTCTTCCTAGAATGTAAATTAATAAATTCATATATAATAGATACACCTGGTAACATTTCTTTATTAATTTTAACCCACATTTACACTATTCCTGGAATGGTAAAAGTTCAGATAGTTATCTATTGAATAATAAGTATGCAAATATTACATCACTTTAATGGTGTTACTTCCTCTAACTTAATCATATAAAAGGTATAATAAAACTTGACAAACGTTCTTATAAATAGTAAAGGAGAAACAAGAAATGAGGAATGCAGGTCGAATAGTATGATTAACTTACTGATTTTATTTATAATTTTGCAATTTAATACAATAAGTTTATAACGTTGCACAACAAAAACCAAAACCATTTCCGGAGAACTAACTTACCAGGTATGTAAGAATGATATTTAAAAATTACTTTTCTTTTTAATTTGTATACATTATGAATGTTTCATGTTAGTATGGGTTATGTATGTCGCGAATAATGAAACCGATCGAAGATACAAGAGTATCAAAAATTTGTAATGTAAGCCAGTTACACGCGTAACGTACCGAAAAGATAGTTACCAGATACGAAATGACAATACACACTCAGCGTGAAATAATAATACACAGATTGACTCTCGTAGTATCAACTTCAAGTTTCAGCAATTGGGTAATCAAGAAATACACAGCGACCAACAAAAACTTACTCAACTAAATCTAATATTCTATTTATTTAGTAATTAAGTTAAAATCATCCCATTTATCGTTATAATTATACAGTAAGAAATTAATAATATTATAATAACCTTTCAAGCATTATTCCGTTGCGACATAAACAATTACACTTACCCCGATATAGATAGCATCGGCTGTCTTAGGATAAGATAGAAAATCGTTCGTAAGCATGCGTCAAAACCTCCCGCGCGTTATAGAAATCGAAGTGAAACCAGTTTAACTTCGGTTTGGGAGGGGGGGGGGGTTGTGACAATGTGCTTACATCACATGTCACTTAGATATCTTATTCTACGTTATAACACGTAGCACTAGTCGAGCAAGCCACAAGATGCTCGGAGAGAGGAGACACACACACTATTCCTTAAAATAAACCCCCAACACCAGTTCTACTCCTTGGAAATGCTCCTCCTTGATCCTTGGATCCAGCACTATGCTAAGAAGCCGTAGACTAGCAGTAGAGGCTGTGAGGTCCGATAGCGGTCCCACGTTATACATGAAGCGGCCTCGCTTTAACATCCAGGTCCTCGCCCCAGCCTAGTACCGAGTACCTGTAAAAGATAATTAGTAAATAACCTAATTTATGAGATAAGAAGAAGGACAGAGAAGCTGCGAGAACATGCAATTCTCCCTGGGAATATAAGGAGGCAAAGAAGATATTTAACCCTAGTGTTTACACAAGGTTAGAGGTTAGAAACACCTCAACCCATAATACTACTGCTACGGAAACCGCCGCACTTACCCACGATATCCTGGAGGGAAATGATTCTCCGTAAGCACTAGTATGGAATCCCCATCTTAGCCAACCAGAGTAAGTTTTCCAGGCACACAGGTCACCGTTGAAACTGCACCTAGAAGTCTCAAACAGACGGCCGAATTTGCCCAACGAATTATTCTTAAGGAACGATTAAATGGTTACCTGACACCGAAACCTCCTGCAGCACCAACCTCCAGCATCCTGAATATGTCCCACTGAATATCCAAACTCCAGCACCACTATTCCTGTCGATCCGCGAATATCAACACGGAGATCTAGTACCGAACGGTCGATGCAAATTACCGACCGCGCGTAGTCGCTGTATACTCGAGAGGCCCAGCATAGCTCTCGCACGGCCGCCCAGTCGAGAGTAGCGACGAGTGCGCAGCGTCTTTGCGCACGGTTCGCTCCGAGACGTAACAAGCTGCCGTGAGAGCAGAACTTCCCGAGCGGTGTTCGACACGAGCCGCATCGAGTTTTTGCAAACCAAAAAGCGTATAGGTAATATCTGTCCGCGTGAAAGTTTGAGATTTACCTTGGAGACGATTCTCCTAGTGTGTAGGTGAGTTTCGCCTCAAGTTCTCCAGCTCCCTTTCCGTGCAAGTGTGTGTATGCTCGTCGCGTCATACCGCGTTACTTTGATCGCGAAAATCGGCGAGTACATTTTAAGCCGTGACTGGCAAACGGCGAGTTTGTAAACAACCCTATTGGGTTTCGTAATATTAAATAAAGAGTCCTCTAAATTCTTATTAATCAAGTGAGAGTGTTATAGTCATTTATTTTGCGACTTCTGCCTTAATCCCCAGCGGAAGCATCACAATATGTATATAAATATAATGTTAATGATAATAAATATTTATTTTAAAAACTAAACATTTCTAATTTACTTTTTTCCCATATTCTGTTCCTTAACCTTTTATTTTTACTTTCAGGTACTTGAATAAACGTACAATCAATTATATTTTAAACATATATATATATATATTTTTTTTTTTTAAAGTCGCTCTTTTTATGCCCCCAAACTGGTGCTAATCAGCGACGGAGGTCATACGATGTGAAGAAAGCACTTGTTGAAAATACATTCCCCAGTGGTGCTTGTATCAATCGGCCGGGGCCGGGAATCGAACCTGGAACCTCCAGATTACGAGCCCGACGCCCTACCGACCGAGCCATCGCAGGCCTCAAAACATATATTTATTATCAAATTTTAAATTTTAATAACAATAATATAACATTTCCAAGGTAAGAGTTTTTATTTTGCAGGCAGCCGGGGTGTACCGATCGGGACCGTATTTTTTAATCTTTTTCAATATTTGAAAAATTAAAGCAAGCTTTTTTTAATTCATAATCATTTTAAAATACACCCAAGGGTGGAAGCAACCCTTACTGTTTAGAGTATTTATTGTAAGTCTTGGTTTCCCGTTTACTTTCCATCGAATAAATTACACAATTTTGATTTTTTTCAGTTTTAGAGCAAATAGTTTGTATCTAATAATATCATAAACGCAAAACTCAAATAACCCCTAATAGGGGGGTGAAAACTACCCTTTTTGTTATAAAGTCCAATATTATAATTTATCACAACTTATGTAATGGACAATTTTTTTTCGTTATTTTTCGAAGTCCAGTACAAATATTATGTAAAAATATTATAGACTCCAAACTAAAGTAACTTGTAATAGGGGGTGAAAACTACTCCTTTTGGTATAGAGTCCAAAAATTTATCACAATTAATGTAATAGAAAATTTTTTTTCGTTATTTTCTGAAGTCCGGTTCAAGTATTATAAACGCAAAAGTAAATCAACCCCTAATGAGTATTGAAAAATTCTATAACCATAGATCTGAACTGTTTATCAGTTCGATTGATTAGAATGTGAAATTTCATAAATCTGACTTTCTTATATCGCAAATAAGTCTTGTATACTGCGGCGCATTGGACTGTCTCCTAGAGTTTTGCATATACACAAGAGGTAGTCGCATATATTACCGATTGGTAAAGTCTTTAGAAATCAGGAATGAATGAAAGCTGATGCCTTCATCTACTTTGGATTTTCCTGATTTGTCTGAATTTCTGGCGTGGCTTGAGGAGGTACCTAGAATTTTGTCGAAGTCCTGCAGAAAACAACATTTATTTTTTATACCTAGAACATTTGTTCAGCACTCTTTACTTCGCTCCTATTATATCTAGTAAAGCCCTTATTAGTAATTATTCATGTCTGCAGAATATTTTAGTAGTGGAGAAGAGGAAGACGAATGTGATTTTGATGAAGATGAGGAATTTCTTATTGAGGATATTGAAGATGCTGAATTCATGCCAGGTCATGAACTATTTTATGATAATAATTTTTATCCCTCAATAAAAGATTTCACAGGTTCACCAAGTTGCATGAGCAACAATGCTCATTTGAATGGCCACGAACCTATCCATTATTTTGATTTATTCTTCAACGATCGCTTGTTAGACCATATTGTTCACGAAACTAATCTTTACCAACAGCAAAATCCTGAACCTATCCGTTTGCATATGAAGCCTTGGGAAGATTTGACGAATGCAGAGCTGAAGAGTTTTTTGGGGTTGACTATGTTGATGGGCCATGTAAGAAAAGTTAAGTTGGATGATTATTGGAGTACTGATCCTTTGTTGACCACACCCATTTTTCCACAAATAATGACACGCAATAGATATGAACAAATTTTGCGATTTATACACTTACAAGATAATGATCAGCCGTTGAACCATCCATTGCATAAGATCAAATTTGTAATAGACGATCTCAATGAAAAATTTTCAAAATTCATGGTCCCTGGTAAAAACTTGTGTATTGATGAAAGCCTTCTTTTGTGGAAGGGAAGATTGAGATTCAAACAGTTCCTACCTTTGAAAAGAGATCGGTTTGGAATAAAATTATTTCAGGTTGTAGATAGTGCTACAAGTTATATTTTAGGTTTCATCATCTATACTGGAGCGGATACAGATTACAAAAGATTTGATCTAGGAATTACAGGATATGTGGTTGCTCATTTCTTGGAACCTTATTTTGGAAAAGGACACGTAGTATATGTAGACAACTGGTACTCTTCTCCTAAACTGGCCAAATTTTTACATGAAAAAGATACTGGTCTTTGTGGTACCATAAAAAAAAATCGATCTGGTTTTCCAAAGTTAACATCAAAATTAGAAAAGGGGGAGTTAGAGTGTTCACGTAACATGATTTGGTTAGTATTGAAGTGTCAGGACAAGAAAGAGGTATGGATGATCACTAGTGTGCATGAGATAGGTTACGCATCTACCGGTAAAAAACATTATCTAACAGGTGAAGAAAAATTTAAACCCAACTGCATCATTACAACTATAATAAAAATATGGGTGGTGTGGATAATATTGATCGTCAGCTTGCATTGGCACAGTCAATACGAAAATCTCTGAAATGGTACAGAAAGCTTTTCTTTCATTTAGTTGATTTATCATTGATCAATGCACACGCTTTATACAAACTACATGAAAAAAAATTTCTTTTACAGATTTTCGAATGTGTATTATAAATAGCTTAGTAATTGCTGATACTGTGCCTCAATCTCTCATTCAACCAGGGCGACTCGTCTCGTCTCGTCTTATTGGTAGACATTTTGTTACCCGTAATGAAAACGATTCTCGAAGAAGATGTAACTTATGTACATTACGAAAATCATTAGCTCGGACAAGATATTCTTGTACTGTATGTAAAGTGCCATTATGCTTAGAAAAATGTATTGAGGAATATCACACAAAAAATATATTAGAATAAAAATAACGACTAAAAGAAATTAAAAAACAAAAAAAAAATTTTTATAAAAATAAAAAAAATTTTAAAATAGAATTATAAAATTTGAAAAAAAAAAGTAAAGAGGGGTTACTTGATTCCTACGTCCACGTCGTTAGCCCTGGGTAATGCTAAAGGGAATTATAATTTATGTTATCCATTCTATCCGCAATCATAAATCAATCTCCCGTAATAAGTTTATTGAAAACCCAATATATTTTTGAATTTATATTCACCATGTTGGATCTGCTATTTTGAATTTTGCAGAATTGATACCTGATTCGTAATCAGCGACCACAAAAACCCTTATAAGACAAATTTTGTGAAAACATGTTGATTTTAGGATGTTATGCCCACCATCTTGAATCCGCCATTTTGGATTTTACAAATCTGACCCCTAATTCGTAATCAGCGACAGAAAAAACCTTTACATTCAAGGTTTAGTTCAAAACAAGTTTATTTTTTGATTATAACGTAATTTGATACATGTATGACAAATTCTGTTGAAATATGTCGATTTTTTGAGGTTATGTCAGCCATATTGGATACGCCATTTTGGATTTTACAAATCTGACCCCTGATTCGTAATCAGCGACTCCAAAAATCCTTATTTTCAATGTTTAGTATAAGACAGCTCATATTTATGATTATAAAGAAAAAAGAAAAAAAATACATACTCCCAAGTACCCCCCGGCCGGAGTGGTACCGATCGGGATCGTCCGATGATCGACCTATATTTCTAGTCCATTTGGAAATTTTTCTGAGAAAATTTTTCGAAAAGTATGACTTTGGCACATTCTAAAATCCCGGCCGCCTGCAGGTTAATATTAACAAGGTGTATCGGTTGGCCAGAGTGGATGATGAATTCAGCTTGCATCGAATATCGCTAAATCTAACGCTAAGAGTAACCAACCTAAATGTATCTCGGTATTATCGTTATCTTGACAGGTTAAGCAAGTATACGCAGAGTAGTGAAATAGACCTGTATGCTGAAAAATTGCGGTTAACTTTCGATCAGTTATTACGTCCTTCATAATTTTACAGGCTTTGACGGTCCATCGATGCGGTTTATCAGTTTTTGTTAATATGTTTGAAAGTCCACATAGTATGACTCTCGAGGCTAGCAGCATGAAACGATCGTCCAATTCATAGATCCCATTTTCTACTACGTCTTGGGTAAGTTCGATACTATCTCCAGTGTCTACCGATTTAAAGCGTTCGATGACGCCATCCGTGATATATCGCCCCCATTTACCGTTGACCTTTATAGCTATAAATTGACTTCGCTGAAAAAATAATATTAATAAATTATTAAATTATTAAATTAATTTTCATTATCATTGTTTAAATTTTTTTGTATACTTACATAAAGGTCTGCATGATTTAATTTACTAGTCACAGGTACAATGACTACTCTTTTTTGATTATTTTCCGACACAATTTTTTCGGTGTGAATCTATTTCGATATTACTTCGTAATACTCGTTGATTTCCTTCTATTGAGCATTGTACGCTTCGTTTTCGTCGATTATTTGTACGTAGAACTGACACTTCGTTTCGAATTAATTAATCTTCTCATGTTGCGATGTTTTAAACCTCTCAAAACGTGTATCCTACAGTTACTCGACATTTTGCCGAAATTCTATTTTAGCTGTAGTTTTAAAAATGACTGACTTTCCCTACACAAAGTTTCGATATTTAAGTCGACGACGAGTAGAGGTGGAAAAATTAGCAGAAAGAGAAGTAAGGGAGGATATCGTGGGAAAATACGTATACCTAAAAATTATTTTTTCTCACAATATCAAAAAAGAAAATAGATTTTTATTGAATAGATTTTTATTCCGTTTACGTTTTTGTGTAATTGACAAAGTAAAAAACGGATGAAACGTCATAAATTTAAAAATATACAATAAAAAGTTGTAAAGATTATTTATTTCTTACTATAAAGAAAGTTCACGCATCTACGTTTGTCGGTAAATGAACAATACGCATAATAAGTAAAAACGTCTTTTGTCAATTTTTAAAATTTTATGAATTACATAAACTTTTATAGAGTCGTGGAATAATTTTTAAAGAATAACTAAAAATAATTCATTTAACGATAATCTTTGAACAGATGTCATTCTATAAAAGTGTGAGAATCGAATATTTGAATATTGTTATTTACAAAAAGTTTAACAATCGTATGCTCAAGCTTTTACCCAATCTCGTAAATTAAATTTTATACGTTACGTGTACTCACAAGAGTTTTTCCATGTATTCTTCTTGGACACCTTGCCTTCGCGGAATTCTATTTTTAAATAATTGAAAAACTAATACATTGACAAACTCATAAATTGACAAACAGATATAAATTTAGAAAACGTACAATAGAAAATAGAATAGAAAAAAGTAGTCAAATTTTTTATTACATTACTTTTTGTAAAAAAAGAAAAAGGGCCACGCATCTTCTTTGTAGATGAGACAACAATACCTCGTAATAAAAACTACGCCTTCCTTTGTTAATTTGTAAAATCGCAGTCATCCTGTCGTGGGAGAATTTTGAATTCAAAAAAGGAAAAATCGATAAATTATACGCTTAATGGTTGTGATTTTGAATAGATGGCGTTACATAATAATAGTTTTAGCGAAATAATACCTCATGCGCTCACCCGCGCTCATAAATAAGCTTTTCCAAGCGAGCGCGTCCAAGAAAGGTTTTTCCGCGTGCGCGTTCAACCAAGCTTTTTTCAGCGTGCGCGTACAAGGTTTTCCCGCGAACGTCGCTGGGTCAGCTGGTCTGCGCAACGCTGTAAAATTAACATTGCGCAGCGTCCGCTAAATATGCTTTTTCCGCGTTTAGCTAATTAAATAAAACGACGCTAAAACTCTAGCAGCGCGTTTACCGCTGCTGCCGAACGCGGAACGACTTTATCACAAAATGGATACGCGTTGGCGTCATCCGTGGATTTGTACGATTTCCGGTCCTACGAGTTATGGTAAATCAGTGTGGGTTCGAAAATTCATAAAGTTTCGTACTCGAATGACCGACGTTGTTTTCGATAGGATTATTTTTTATTACGGAGAGTGGCAAGATTTTTTTTTTTATTATTTTAACGTCGCTCTTTTTATGTTCCCAAACCGGTGCTAATCAGCGACGGAGGTCACACGATGTCTTGGTGAAAAAAGCACTTGTAGAAAATACATTCCCCAGTGGTGCTTGTATCAATCGGCCGGGGCCGGGAATCGAATATGGGACCTCCAGATTACGAGCCCGACGTCCTACCGACCGAGCCATCGCAGGCCTCAAAGAGTGGCAAGATGGCTACAAAAGTCAAGAGTTTTCGTGTGTTGAATTTCGCGAAGGTCTACCGAGACAAGAAGATTATTCAAACGATCCTCATTTGAAAAAATTAAATATAATCGACGACTTGATGCGTGAATCGTCAAACAGTGTTATAGTCGATTTATGTACCAAAGGATTTCATCATAAAAATATAAGTGTTATTTTTATAACTCAAAATATTTATCATCAAGGACAGGGTCAAGGCGACGTCAGCTTAAACTCAATTTACATAGTGTTGTTTAAAAATCCTCGAGACCAAGCTCAAATCCAATACCTCGCGTGACAAGTGTACCCCGAAGACGCTAAATTTTTGCAGGAGTCATTCTAGATGCTGTAAAACAGGCATACGGCTATCTTTTATTAGATTTGACGCAGGCAACACCCGTCGAGTTTCGATTTCGAAGCTGTATATTTCCAGACGACGATTACGTCTATGTGCCTAAAAGTCGTAGTAGTACATTTATAAAATATATTTAAAAATACAATAAATAAAAGTATCAAACAGATGATACTTTAGTTAAAGAACGATAATGGCAAAGACTACATCGAAATCTTCTTTCCGAGTAAAAAATAAATCAAAATTATTTGAACAAAGGTACGTTGTTCTGTTACACGCTTTAGCACGAGCAAACAAAGAGCAACGTTCAGCAATATTAAAACCCGCGGATAAAAAATTAATTAAATATATTTGCAAGTGCGCTTTAAATACTTTACAAGGTGTAGTACCTTTGAAAGATTGACAATTTACAAAATTAAAACGTCACAAATTATTCTCAGAAAATTGTGCAACAAGACTAACGGCTGTTGGAAAAAAAGAAGCGTATAATCGTACAAAAGGATGGTAGTTTCTTGCCGTTTCTACAACAGCCTATAATATCGACGCTCTTTTCCACGCTTTTGCAGTAATAATGGAAATAACAAAGAAAATGATTCTTGTTCCCGCAGAACAGATGGAAAAAATTCAAAAGCAATCAGTTTCATCAAACTCTACGGACGGTAAACCCAGTGAAAATGTTACAAATTTACAAACAACGCAAACTGTAGGCGATAATCACTCCAGACTCGACGATGAAATGAAAAGAGTCTTAGATTCTACAAACATTTTAGATGACAGAGATCGTTTAAAACAGTATATACAGTTGTTACAACGTTACTTATTTTTTAAATCTAAAAAATAACCAAACCCATTGACAAACGATACATTTGAAGAGATTGGAAACGAAATTACTTACGATAAAATAATAAACATTGTTCCATCCGTTTATAAAAGAAAATGCAAACTTTTGTTGAACCACTTGTATAATTTTAAGACTACAATTTTTTGGAACAGAAAGGGACTGGTGACGATTGACGGTAAGACAATCAAAAATTCAAATATCATTGATTCAATCAATTTTGCTGCACGACTTCGCACGAAGCATTGAATAAAGATATACCGCGGGAACAGATCTATAAATGGTTGGAAAAATACGAGAAGAAAGTTTAAGAGATTGTGTTACAACGTATCGTATTTAGATAAAGTTTGGGAGGTCGATTTTCAGGACTTGCGCTCAATCAAAAATTACAACGACGGAGTGTCTTACGTTTTGGTGGCGATCGACGTTTTAAGTAAATTTGTCTGGGTGGAACTTTTGAAAGACAAATCAAGTGACCAAGTAACCGAGGCATTCAAAAAAATTTTAAACGAAGCGGAGAACATTTTCCGTACATGGTTCAAAGCGATCGAGGAAAGGAGTTTCTCGGTAAATTTTTGCAAAATTGTTTAAAACGTAACGACATCCGATTTCGAGTTGTGCGTAATCCGGACATGAAGGCTGCGGTACTTAAACGAGTAAATAGAACTCTGAAAGAACGTATCTGGCGTTATTTCACACATAAAAATACTCGTGGGTACATTGACGTATAACAACACAACGTCAAGGCTTATAATAACACAAGACATTCCAGCATTAAAATGACACCGGCTTCGGTAACTATTCACAACGAAGAGATTGCGCGAAAAAATTAAGAACGTCTGTGCAGAAACAAATTACCAAAACGAAAAAAGAATATATGCAAAGTCGGTTGTTACGTTCGAATCAGTCGAGACAAGAACGCTTTTGAAAAAGGCTACGTCAGAGGATGGCAGGAGGAAATTTTTATAATTAAAAGTGTTGCGAAAAAAACAAAGCATTTACGTTTATACATTGACCAATTTAGACGGTGAAAGCATTGAAGGATTTTTTTATTCTGAAGATCTCACGGCCGTTGACAGTTGTCGCGTAGAAAATCAAGAACACAAAATAGATAAAATTTTACGTAGTAAAGGCAAAGGTAAACGCAAACATTATTTCGTCAGCTGGGTTGGATATCCTGAAAAATTTAATTCGTGTGTCTCTGCCAACAATTTAAAAGGATTGTAAAATGGATTCCGACGATTTTACCATTGTTTTGCCGAGCAACAGTAGTATGAAATATTTTCCAGACAATACAATGACGTGCTTTTTAACTAAATTACCAAAGCAGATAGCTTTACAAGGACGATGGATGGTTGGACCAGCCGAGATACACGTACCCTGCAGTATCCTACACTTGACCAGAGAGGAATCAAAATGATCGGCAACGGAAAACTATTATTTTCAACACGGTATATACGACAATATTAATCAGCTTGTCGATTGTATAAACGAACAACTTTAGGTTTCGATTTGAACGAAATGTTAGAATTTGAAAGTTACGATGGATCGACGATTCAAGTAGCAAATTTTCCCGCCAGCCTCTCGAGAGTCATACCCGATCAACTTTTTGTTTATTCAAATCTGTGTGAACCTTGTATAGTAAGAGATTGTCACGCACTGCTGCTTCGCATAGTGAATATTCAATCGAAACACTTCAATTATGGAAACACTGTAGTTAAACGTTTTGCACCCGTCACTTATACACCCATACTTTACAATTGTTTTCAAGTTATCGACATTATATAAGAGATCTATATGGTCATCCAATACCATTCAAGTATGGTACGTTGACCGCAGCGTTACATTTTAAAAGGATTGATTAAGTGTCGTTCGTTTGGTATGGCTTATTACTCCCTTTATTACGATAGTCAAATTGGAAGCGGACGGGGTGTAAATCACGTTTATGCAGGTTCAACATCGCAACGAGGACATGGTGTGGGTAGTTGGCTCGCAGGTTTGTTTAGAAGAGCGGTGCCTTTGATTGCTAAAGGTGCTCGCGCCCGTGGTAAAGAAGCTGTCTGAGCAGGCGTCAACATATTAGATGACGTGTCGGATGGAAATCTGTCGTTCAAAGAATCGTTTAATATGAACGAATCTGGTAAAAATTTAAAACGTAAAGCCGTAGACAAAATTAATAAAATGATGGAGGGGTTTGGATATATAACATTCGGCAAAAGGAGAACTCTACAGTTTCCGCGGAACGGTGAAAGTGTACGTGTCAAACAGCTTAAACCTCGTAAAAAGTACAAACGTCGTCAAAGTATAAAGAAAAGAAAACATACAAAACAAACCAAGTCTTTAAAACGATTACAGCCAAAAGTCAAGCGTAAGAAACAGAGCAAAAAGAAGAAATCGAGGATAATGTCGAAAACGAAAAAGAAAAAAAAGAATAATTTTGACGTTTTTAATTAAAAATGGCGTTTTTACATTCTCGCAGCTCAGAGTGTCTCAAAAGTGAGCAGTATCGAATCGAGTTGCTGGACTACTTATAATCCAATTTGGTCGTTAAACTACGATTCGCCCATGGAATTTTGCGTTCAAATTGAAGGAAAAGATTACCTGGATCTTGCGCATACACTTCTCAAAGTTTGTGTAAAAATCAAGCCTTATTCGAAAGACGATGACAAACACGTAGGACCTGTAAATAATTTCTTACACTCGTTATTTAATCAAATAGATATTTATTTTAATCAGAAACCAATCACTCCTCCGAATAACGCTTATCCGTACAAAGCGTACATAGAAACACTCTTGAATTACGGCCCAGCAGCTAAAGAATCGCATCTCTCGACGACTTTGTGGTATGCAGATACACCAAGACAGATGGACAGCACCCCTGACGTGGGTACAAACGCAGGACTTGTAAACAGACAAAACTTTACATCCGATGGCAAAACCGTCGATCTCATTGGACCTTTGCATTGCGATATTTTTAATCAGGATAAATTACTCATCAATGGCGTCGAAATGAAAATACGCCTTGTACGTTCAAAGGACTCATTTTATTTAATGGATTCGTCAGCCGCAGCCTCCTACACCGTAAACATCACCGAAGCAAATTTACTCGTAAGACGCGTGAAAATAAGTCCTGGAATTCTATTGGCCCATGCAAAAACTCTCGCAAATACAACCGCTAAATATTCCATAATCAGAGTGGAAATCAAAATATTCACGATACATAGCGGTGTTTTGGGCGAAACACTCGACAACGTGATTTTAGGACAGCTACCGAAACGAGTGATACTGGGATTTGTTGATAATAAGGCATTCAATGGAAACAAAACTTTAAATCCTTTCAACTTTCAAAATTACGGCATAAATTACTTGTCTCTCTACGTAGATGGTGTACAAGTACCTTCGAAACCTTTACAACCTACGTTTGCGAATACATGACCAATGTACGTTGACGCATATCACACCTTGTTCTCAGGTACTGGTATACATTTTCTTAACGAAGGAAATTCTATCAGTAGAGAGAATTACCCTAATGGTTATTGTCTATTCGCTTTCGATCTTACACCAGATTTTTCGGCAAATAGTTTTTCTCATTGGAATTTAATAAAATCTGGAAGTCTCAGAATCGAAGTTAAATTTCAAAGTGCATACATGGTTCAAACAAGCCCGAATTCCAACTTGTCAGTAAAATCATTTTTATGTTTATCTGAAATGAAAGAAAAATACATAGAAAGTGATAGTTATGTTGATATGTTTTGTAACAAAGTAGAAAAATCGGGAACTCGACGAAGAAAACTTGAAAAAACAGGCAATAATATTTATAGTTGGTGTTTATAGAACTATACGAAACTTACCTGATTATGTACAGACCACAGCTTCAGAAAAAAATATTGTCATAAATGCTGCAAAGTGTAACTTTTTTCATAGCATATTGAAAGACAATGTTTACTATGAAACTGAGTTTTATAGTGCAAATAAAAAGACTAACTCTTCGTAC